>OOFC01000194.1:6559-29434 GCA_900323345.1 Pseudochromis fuscus
AAAATTAATTTTAGATTTAGCAGCATGTTTAGTTTGATTGACACGTCTGGTCTCCAATGAGCCTAATCCTGGACTTGAGTCTCATCCACATTGGACAGTGTCCTTGGGTTCAAGGGTCAGACCCGCCTCCTCACTCCTCCCTTCATATCCAAATATGGTCACGTCTAGCTCATAAAATCCCACAAACCAACTGGCGACATCACGTTAGCTTCGTCCATTCTATACACAGTCTATGTCTGAATCAAAGACAAACAAAAACAGCTCTTCTCCACATAATAGTCCTGATTGGTTTTTCCTCTGCACTGCTTCTTAGTCCCACCTCCTTCTTGATTCTGATTGGTTGGTGAGACAGAAGTGACACTGAACTGTTTCCAGGTGGAAGCATTAAGACGTCAGCGTGAAGAAACATGTTTTTATGAAAAAAGAAATCAGTGTAAAAGAAAAATATTCAGGATGAACAAGCCTTCGAGAAAGAAAAGTGAATAGAAAATAAAAAGATTGAGCAGAGGTCATCAAGAAAAAATGAAAATAGCTTTTACTGAGAAAAACATTGTACAATCTACTTCAACATTTGTACTTTGTTGAACATTTCTTCATCCTTCTAAACATGATTTTAGAAGTGATGCAGGCACCACTTTATTTCATTTATATAAGTTTATTAGTGATATTTTGTTGCCAGTAGAAATGTTTTTTCAGTCTGAAGTTGTGCAGTAAATGTTATTTTGCTGTGGATTGTCAGCCCAGCATCCCTGGAGTGATGCAGCTACACCAGTGTTAAAGTGAAGCTTTTCTTTTCCTACCTGTGTAAAACGTGTGTAAACCATGTTGAAAAGGCCAAGGACACTCCTGAAGATTCACCATGTTACACACATTTTCCAACAATCACACCGACAGAAACGGACCACGAGGCAGAGACCGGGTTTTATTAGCTGTAAAAAAAAAACAAAACAACAACTCCTACTCTGTTGCACTCTGAGGTTTTGCCCTCTCCACCTTTAAGTAAAACCCACATCAACAGCGAGATCATGCCTGCTCGCTGGATGTTGTTGAAAGGCTCTCCAGGAAGTGCAGGAAATCGATGAAGCAGAGGAGGCAGCTGGAATAAAGCGGCGGACAACTACCAAGAAATAATCCCTCTCCTGCTCTCCTCGTATGGTTGCTCTTGTTGCTGCTGCTCCATCCACTCACATAGGTGTATATATATTTATCTACATGTGTTTTTTTATGACTTACAAACTGGAATACTGTGAATTAGCCACATAGCTCCTCAGATCGATGATAAAATTCTTTAATTCTTCAGAAAAACACTAACCTAAAAGTCGAGTTTTTCGTAAGACAGCGCTGGAGCTGTGATGGAAGGAAAGCACGATCACTTTTTAACTTTCAACCCAGGCTTCAGGACGACCAGCAGGAGTCACATTACTTTTTTATGAGACCGTATTCCCAGGATGAGAGGCTGCATTTCATCGCCGATTCTCAAAATGCAAAGTTCCAAAACCTTGAAACCCACGAGCCCGACCTGCCGTCCTCAGAGCTTTAAAGAAATATTTTATTACCACCAGGTTTTTTTTATTTCCACTTTTTTGCCTTTGGCTGCTGGTGATTCAGGCGGTGGAGACTGACTGAAGTTGTGGGTTAAAGCAGTGATTAGAGATAATTTTCTTTTATACTGTGTGCTGCAGTTGCTCAAGAGAGGCTTTTAAACTGAAGTCCCAAAGATGAAACGTGACATCAAAGCATGCATGTTCAGATCTGTGACCACCATTATTTAGGATGAAAAACAGTGATGCAGCAGCAGCAGCAGCAGCACTGGAGGCAAGAAGACACAAGTGTGCACATGATGCACGACATGCTGTAAGAAACATTCAATAAAAAAGATGCTGTGCATAATTCCAGCTCCAATAACCACAGCAAAGAACAAAAAAACTCATTGTTCTCTATGTTGCTTGACAGTTGCTATTGTGAATTGTTAATGTAAAACTCTGAGAAGACGCTCTGCGCTGACCTCGTGTGACTAATGTACTCGTATGCAGCCAGTAAACTCTGTTCTCTGGTAAATACACAGGAGTCTCTGTGCTGTGAGGATGAAAGTCACAACAAATACATTTGTTGCAAAGGAAAGAAAAGCCACAAATGATGAACTTTAATCTGAAAATCAACTTGGATTTACACTGTAAATGATAATATTATTATTTTATTTATGCAACTGTCAATTTTCTGCAGTTAGTGTGTAATCCAAGTAGTTTTCATCTCCTCTGTTGGAGACGGAGAAAAACGCACTAAATCTGAGAGGGCTGGATTTAGAAAAAGTAAATAGTTGGGGATTTTTCAGTTGTGTATTTATCCCTGTACTGTCGGCTGCTTGTATTTGAGACATTATACTTTCTTATTCTTCAACAGCTCAGTTGATGAATGTTGATGAATGATTTTCAGCATCTGGATCAACTCCACGCACAGTGTGCATAAGTATAAATCATTAAATACTCTAGTTACAGTATATCATGATTCCATGTATTTTAGTTGGTTTTGATTAAGGTTATGGTTTCTTGTATTTAATTTTGTATTTACTCTTGTTTCTTGTTCTGGTTTCAATGGTTGTTTTGGTCTTTGTCTAGTTTTCTGTGTTTCATGTCCTGTTAAAGTAGTTCATGTTGTTTCATGTTTCCTGTTTTATTTTGATAGTCTTGTTCCTTGTGCCCAAGCCTTGTTTCCTGTCTGCCCTGTCACACCTGTCTTCATTTGTCTCATCACACCTGCTCCCTGATTGTCCTCCCCACCTGTTTCCCATTGTGTCTTGTTACCTCATGTATTTAAACTTGTGTCTCTTTGTCCTGTGCTGATTTGTTTGTAGGTTCTGCGCACGGCCTAGCCGTTGGTTCATGGTTCATGGTTCATGGTTCATGGTTCATGGTTCACAGTTCTTGTTTCTTGTTTGATGGTCTTAGTCTTGCCTGGGTTTTTGGATTCTCTGCCGGCCTTTTGGATTTTGCCCTTGCCTGTCGATTTGGATATCTCTGCCCGGATTAAAACAACTTTTGATTTAAACCTGCTCCTGTCTGGTGTCTGCGTTTGGGTCCTTGTTCTTTGACTGGTTTCCATGACACAGTAGAATTCTTTCAGTTCAAAGAAATAAGTTTAGTTAAAAAAAAAAAAAAAAAAAGCCAAAAAATTCAGTTTCAACCAATAGCATCACTCCATCCACCTGCAGAATGAATCAGTTTGTTACAACAGTATTCATAGTTAGCACGTAGCATTAATGTTGCTATGGTGTTTCATTGGGTTTCAATGGTCCAATGAAAATGCACTAAATGCTTTGTCCCGCCTACATATCCTGTTTACATATCCAAGCAGTGCACACACAATAGTGCAGCAGATCTTCTTCCTAACTGAACTCTGTATTTTCTACTTTGTATCACTGTATAGAATAAAATGTAACAAGTGAAGTATCTGGACTGCAGTGATAATCAGCACATGTTAATATCGACTGTTACACTGGAGTGTGAGACTCAGTGTAGAGTTTGTCACATGAGTCCAGGCTTATTGTAAAATCATCATCCATTCAGTAAAAAAACACGTTTTAAAATGTTCTGTATAATCACTGTAATTCAGGGCAATGGTGTAATAGCTGCAGTGAAACCATCATTAGATTTCATTGGCTACAACAGGAGTTCATGCAGAGAGTTTGTGTTGTATCCATTTGTTGGTTAATCTGCAGGATGAAAACATTTCATTATCTCCGTCCAATGCAGCAGCTGAATGCTTGAAAACAAACATACAGGCAAACGTCCAGTGGAATATTTTTCAGTCTATTCATCTGTGTCATCGAATTCCTTCTGTCTCCAACAAAACCGAAAATGAAATAATATTTCTGGACTCCTGTCGCTCCAGCAGAGAGCTGAACCATCTGTTTCAGGTGAAAAAAATAAAAAATCTATTAATCGATGTGATAAAAGTCATTTGGCTTTTACATGAAATCCAGTTGAACCAAACTCCTCGTCCAGGGTTGACATCTGGTGGGAGATCAGTGCCACGGGTGAGTCTCTGAGCAGATCTGGAAATGTCCTGACAGACGTCGTTAGTTATTCAGTCTGAGTAAACCTGACTGCACTAATGAGAGGGACAAAGACAGGAAGGAGGTTCAGGTCAAACAGGAAGGTGTCGATCGACCTCCTCACACAGGATGTTTGATGTGTCACAGCTTTAATGGTTTCAGTTCAGCTGCTGCACTTTCAGGATTGAATCACTCTCTGCAGGTCTAATCAGTAACTACAGACTGGATGTAGAAGTTCACACCTGTTGGTTTGTGGACACATCCCAAGTGACCATATATGGATATAAAAGGAGGAGTGAGGAGGCGGGTCTGACCCTTGAACCCGAGGACCCTGTCCAATGTGGAGACTGGAGATCAGGGCCTGAAATCTTCCTGTTTTTGAAGCCTAATATCTTCATAATTAGGTTTTTTGTTTTTTAAAGATGGACAACAGAGAAGAAGAGTCGACTTTATCTAATGACATCAAAATGACTTGTGGGAAAAATGTATTGACTGACTATTTCAGGACTCTTAGTGGCCATCGCTGGTATTGCACTTTTTTGCACTTCCGCATTAGCCTCATTCATCCATTTTTACTTACAGTCTTTGGTTTTACCAGTTCCACCACATGTTGTGTTTCACCTGTTAATAATCTGGTAAAGCACCAGTTAGTTTTTCAAATATGCAAATATCCTTTAATACAGATTTAAATTAAAGCTACAAACTGAAAAGAAAATCCTCCTATTTTCATGACTGGTTATTTTCCATTACTCTACTTTACTCTTTAAGTTGAAAAAGTTACAATACTCATGGTTTTATTGCTACAGTGTAGTAATTTTTCATTTAATTTACAAATAATTTGAATATTAGTCCTTTTAACAACGGTATACATGTTGTGCAGAAGTCAGGTTAAGCTGCTAAATACATATTATGGCAAGAACCAATCAGCTCACTAAAGAAAAATGAGTGGCCATCAAATTTACTGGTTCTTGCCATAATATGTATTTTAACAGCTTAACCTGACTTCTGCAAAACACAACTAATGGTCCCAACCCCATTGATAAAGCAAGAAATTCCACTAATTATTGGCCTATAGTGTCCTTTCAAACCTCATATTAACAAGTTGCTCAATATAATTACACGTTTCACTATTTTCTTTCCTTTGTGCGAGACAGTGGCTTTTTTTTTTTTTGTCACAGATTCATTTCACAAGCTATCACTCCACTAACAGTCTCCCTCCTGAACTACTGGCGCCTTTAAGGCCCCAAAGTGTGATGAACTCCAAAAATAGCACAACACAAAACCATTAACAAGAAAAAAATCAGTCGTCACCTGAAGGTTACACTTCCTGACAAACATGTATATTCATCACTATCTACAAATACAAACATCCTCAACAACCCACGTCTCTCCTGCCCACGCGCTGATCATCCAGATGCATTAATATTAATTAAAACTGTTTTACTACAAACACTTTGAATTCTCAGTTTCAGGTTTGTTGCTGAGTGGGAGACATTTCTAATGACTCACATCACAACTGCAAAGCACATCTGCTTCACAAAGCCAGTGTAATGACAGTCATATGACATGTTAGCTCCAGCTAGCACCAAGATCCTTGTTTAGGATTTTGTGTTTGTGTTACAGATTTATGTTTATGTCGAGAATAAACACAAAGCATTAGGCTACAGTGCACCAAACAGTCTAATAATACCACACAGCAGGGATGGGGAACAGACCAACACACAGTATCTGTGATCAGCCGCCATGTTCACGATGCTGTTATTGTCAAAACACGACTTGTAGGGACAAAAGCCACTGTTTGTTTATGGTCTCTGTGGTACAATGTTTTCTTGAACTGTAATAATTTATCTCTGGATCAGCAGAAGGGGTCAAAAGTAAAAACAGATTAATCAGAGAAGTTGTTTAGGTCAGCTGTTTGTGATTCATCTGGTTGTAGTCTGCTTCAGTTTTATTTTAAGGAGCATCACCCCCGTGTCAGGGTGAGTTCAGCAAATAAGCAAAAACATTCTCACTGCAAATCACAAGAGGAGGGGGGAGAGAAATCAATGGGATCTAATTTCCCTTCAGAACGAGACTATTTTAAGCTCAGCTGATAAAGTCTTGATAGATGGAAATGCATTTATATACTCACAGACCAATTGAATTTCTTTCCCCGTCATGGGACCTCTGTCCCAGCACTTCCTGAAGGTACCATCCAAAAGGAAGTCTGGCATCTGCTATTGGTGAAATAATTATGTTTTGGACCAAAAACACAGAGAGTTCACGGCACCAGGGGCAGTGGATTATGACAAAGGTTCATTTAAGGCCAGCACTTGATTTTTACAATGAGAGAGGCTGAGGAAGTGTAGTGACTAAAAAAAAAAACAATAGGATTTAAGACTTGTCAATTAATGTTTTTCCACAGAAATGAAAGTAAAACTAATCAACAAATGATAACAGGTTTATGTTGATACCAGGGATCACACTAGGTGAACATAAACTGATCTGACTCGGATACCGCCGTCACATGAAGCCACCCCAGTTTTGTCGCTTATGGGGAAAGGCCCAGAGCGGAACAAGGAAAATGTCTGTGTGAGCGCTGGGTGTCTGTCAAAGCAGGAACTGGGAGGCGTTCGGAGTTGACCTCTGAGGGCAAGGACTTCCCAAAGCCCCTCTGCAAAACAACAGCAGACCCGGCAGCTGACAGTGGGACACAGGCTGCTGCTCCTTCTCTGCTATGGCTTTGACTTTAAAGCTTCCTCACCACCACCTCCTCCTCCTCTCCCCTCTCCTCTTGTATGCCATCCACAAGGGCAAGACACTGAAGCCCTCTGAAAGTCTCCAGCAGCAGAGAGAAGAAGGCAGATATCACCTTGCCGATATGATCTGTCTGGAATGTGGCAATGCTTTACTGTATGTGAACAGACACGTTTGTGATGTCACACACAACAACGGACAGATGGGAGGGTTTAGCCAACAGCAGCCTGATCCCGACCTGAGAGCAGGAATCAAACTGTTTACAGTGCGACATGCATGATTCATCACTTACCTAAAGCACAATTCACACATGCATGATTCATCACTACGCATATGTCAACATTAAAAGTCGCAAAGGGGGCGGGTCTATCCAGGAAAAAAATACAAGTGGAGGAAGAGTAAGCAGCTGTCTTTTTATAGAGAGGCTGTTTGCTGAGCAGCAGGTACAAATAAAAGATTGTTTGGGGGTGAATGGAGCAGACATGATGAAGCATAGCGACTGACCACCGACTGATGAGTAAAATGACCTCCACAGAGCTCCACAAGAGGGTAAGTGCTGGAGTTGTTTTCATGTTCCTTCTGCTTATTCTGGACATTGTTCAAAAAAAGCAACCGAGGCCACTCCCCCCCTCCAGCCTTCACAACACTGCCCACCTCTGGAGCCTCACCCGGCCCCCAAGACCAGATAAACTCCAACCCAGTGATTCATGGCAGCTCTGAGACACTCGGACTGTTTTTCTTCTATTGTGGAGATGCAGTGCGTGTGAACTACACGTCTGCACAACCGTCGTCACATGTTCAAGCCGGGGTGGGGGGGTGGAGTGGAGAGGAGAGGGGACAGGCAGCAAGTTTATACTCATCATGTGTTTGTGCAGCGAGGAGCTGTTGTGTTGTAGAGCGAGTGAGTCACTGCTGAGAGTTAATCACTTTTGTAAACAATTAGAAAACATTTAACCAGGACTAGTCATGCTTGTTACTGTGCATAAACATGTCGTCTCCTGTCTTCACCAGTGCGAGTTTTAACTGCCAGGGTTCGGCTTTGCATATGATTTGCATGTCAGACCTGTACCAGTTGTTCACCCTCCTTCACCGTGCACTGGGCTCGGAGGGAAGGTCACAGGAGACGTCTTTTACTTTCTTGCTTTTTTAAATACAATCACCAATCCGTCCACCATCTAACTACTGATTAACAAACAGAGGCCTTATCTGGCTGAGGAAGGACTCTGAGGTAGGAAAGGGGTTGAAAATTGACAGGGGAGGTGTTGTTAAGGATTAAAATACCTTTTCATTGTTGCAAATAATCACCTACAAGTGGCACGGCTGTTGCAGCATTTAACATGGCAGTTACAGGCCTGGAAAACAATACATTCCTCACACCTCCTCAAGTCATTCCAGCATAATGACCGATCAGACGTGCTACCATGTCACCGCACACAGCCAGCACACCTTCAGGCTGGGTTAGGCCACTGTATGAAAGTCTGAAAATATCTCTGTGCATTCACCTAACTACGTCAGATGACAGTAATAGTAAATGGCCCTGATTGTCCGTAGCCCGACTTTAAGTAGAAGGAATTTCAGATGAACAGATTATCGCACTCACAAGTCTCCCTGTTCTGGACGCTCTATCTCATGACACTGTTTTCTAGCCCAGGCAGCGTGTGTGTAGTTGTTTATAGGTTATTTCTCAGGGTGAGAAGTAGGGTGAGAAAGGATGAGAGACTGCTCCCTGCTCTCTTGCCTGCAGGCCATTATGTCAACTCTATCCTGAGAGATTTTTTTTCTCTCTCTCCTTGTTTATAAAGTACTGTAACCGAGCAAGTTTTTTTTTCCCCTCTCTGCACTACTGCAGCTGTTGTTCCATACTGTCCACGGTGGTCTCTGTGTAAACATTAGCCAGCTTTAAGTGGAAGACAATGAGGAAATGACAGGACAGGAGAGGGGGTGGGAGGTGGTGGTGGTGGGGGCAGCATTTTGAAGACATTCAAGGATGGATTTCCAGATGAAACAGAGAGATGACATCATGGCAAAGTCAGCTCGCAGGAACATGGAGAGGCCTGGTAATGCAACACCATACATAAACAGCGGACAGCTGTATTTATAGGAGATTGTCTCATACTTCTATCTGCCTCCATAAATCCTATTATCTGATTTGCAGCCATTCCCAACAACTGCCCAACACCCAGTAAAGACACTTGCAGATTATTTGCACTCAGGGCTGAGCAGCTATCACCATTGTTGTGGCATCAGTCGAGTTGGGAAGGGATGAAAATTAGTCAGATCAATGCTTTGATTAGACATTACCTCATAATGCTCAGATAAAGCCAAATGGCAGTTGGTGTGTCTGAGAGCTCTTTAGTCAGAATTACAGACAGCTGTCGTGTATTACACAGGATTTACCTCCATGTTATCTCAGGACCCCACAGTGGGTGGCCATCCATTTAAAAATCTGGTGTCTTTAAAGATTCTAATTGGTTGTATTTCTGAATCAAGAATAAAACGTGCCTCCAGTAAAAAAAGAGAGAGAGGAGAGGTCCAGATGGGATGCACCTGCTACAACTGGACTTTAAATATCTGAGTTTGGCTCCACTTGTCTGAGATGCAGATGAAGAGCAAACACAAAGGAGCCAATCTGACAGCAGAGACACCAGGGTCGCTGCACCGCCGGCCCCAACTTCTAAACACAAACTATGAGCGGAAGAGTGTTTCACTTACATATCTCCTCAGCTTTTTCTCCGGCGGTGACTTCCTCAGCCAGCCCTGGATGATGATCTCTCCGCCGCTCATGTTTGTCGGTGTCTGCTGCGTCTTGTTGCTCTGAAACTGCCGTCTGTCACTAGTACATGACGGCTCCTGAAGGCTCGCCTGGCTCAAAGTGCTGTCGGCGTTTGGCTCTCACTGGTGCAGTCTGCTCCCCCCATTTGATAGAAGTAGAAAAAAAAATCAAAGTAGTGCTGGTCGGAGATGTAGCCCGTCGCTCCTGGTGGTACTGAGCGAAACAACCGGCGCGCAAAAAGCTGTGCAACTTGACCCTCTGGGAATTACGCACGACCAGCTGACGAGGAGCCGCAGGGAAACTCAACTGATGCAGGGTGAGGAAGTATCATAGGGTGTCTGCAGTTTGTTTTCCCAACTCATACCACGCCCACCGAGCAAAGAGAGGGATGGGCTGCGCTGGGATGAACAGGATGGAAGAACTGCTGGCCACTAAACAGCTCCCAGATCCATGAACGAGTTTTAATAAAACCGAATTACCTACAACAATACTTTTAGATGTTCGCACAAAACAGAGGTTTGGGTAAATGGGATGAATTTCAAACACATGTGAAACGATTAAATCACACGTGGGTTGTACATGTACCCAAATTACGCAATGACGCACGCATCAGTTTTCTTAAACCAAAACATTTTCTGACTTTATGCGTTTTAGAAATATATTTAAAAAGATAACATTTAGAGTCACCAGTGTTGACTGAGTAAAAAATTCGCACGTTCTCGTTGAATGAAACGGGAAAAGGCACCATCTAGTGGCAAGGCAACAACTTAACAGATGCACCTAAAACCAGCATTGTTATTTAAATGTGGGCGATGAACAGGTAAAATAAACATATCATTGCACTGAGAAGAAGTTAAAAAAATAACAGCAGGTTAATAAAATTCCTTATCATGAACTGTCATGCACAACCAAACGAAATATTGGAATTATATAAAATATATCTCCCTGATTATCTGATTATCTTATTGCAGGTGCAGATACATTAAAAAACACCAATAAACCTACAAAAAAATACAACAATTCTGGATTATTTGTTTATTAAATGTTTGTCAGACAGCAATAAAAACAATTTCAGGGACTTCTCCCGTGGACAGTGTTTCATAGAAGACAAGAATGTGAAAATCTTGGAAAAGGAATCACATCTTTTATGTTGTCAACACCCAGGATGCATTGCAAATATCGCTCAAATCCCAGTCCGAAGCCACCGTGAGGGACGGAGCCAAAACGCCTCAAATCCAGATACCTGCAAATAGAAAAAATGAACTTTTGAACTATTTCGGTGTGTGAAGTTGTTTTCAAATACTGTTGGTTTAACCCTTGTATGCCCCCGGGGGTCTCCTCGTACCCCGAAGAGCATAGGAGGCGGGGTACGAGGAGACCCCCAGGGGTGTACAAGGGTTAAATGTGTGTGGAGTTTTTTATTTACCAGCTGTACGTGTCTTCTAATCCGACCCTAGAAGATAGCAGAATGATTAATGTAGGAACCATCACAACTCTACATTAAATCCTCTCAGTCATCATTTTTATATATTATCAGTGCAATATATAATTTATCCGTCCCATCTAAAGAAGTCAGTCTGGGTGTTTACGGCTGACATCTTTAAAATTGATGCCCTCAGAACACTGAAAAGATGCAAACAAACCAGTTCTTTATTTTAATCAGCCTCTGCAATCAAAGTGTCACTCCCTGGACTGTGTTCGATCTCAACAGATATGGAAAAGCCACCAAACTGATATTGAAAACCACAGTTTAAACGTGTTAGGATATGCCTTCCAACAGCCTTGGGTTGTGCATCCTTACTCCTTCAGCCGAGCCCTCAGCAGATTCAGCCTCTCCTCTCTCAGCGAGCCCCCACAGAGCTCTCCAACTCCTGGCACAAGGAGGTCCACTGCAGCTGCCTGCACACAAACGACAGTCAAAGTCAGCTCAGATATGCAAATTGCTGCAATAAGCAAACTGACAGTACAGGAGGGGAGGAAGTGAGCAGTTAAATCATTGATTGCCTCTGCATTTTTAACAGTGCGACTGGGTCTTACTGTATGCTCAGGATGGTCCTGGTTGTCTCTTGCATAAAAAGGCTTCAGATCATAAGGATAATCAGTGACAAACACTGGAATGTTGCCGCAATGTTTCACCAGGTACTTCTCGTGTTCGGTCTTAAGGTCACAACCCCACTGCAGAGAAGAAGCAGCCGAAGTCACTGTGGAGGTATCCAGTTTACTCTATTGAGACAAATGTAAACACACTACAGCCACTTACATGTGTCGGGAAGGTGAATTTCTCCGAGCTGCGCTTTAGGATGTCTACAGCTTCACTGTAGGTCATCCTGAAAGTAAACAGTGTCAAACATTCACCCTTTGATTTTATTCTTTGATTATTTTTAAATGAAACATGAATAAAAAATAGGAGGCTCACACGGGGAAGCTTTTCTTCAGCATAGCAGCTACAGTGTCCTGTGTGTTAATGAAAGAACAAATGTCAACTGATACAGTAATGAAGTCAGATGCAGTCATGGCCGCTTGCCGTAAGCAGCCAGGTTATGCACCCAAGTTAAATAAGTGTCCTTCACGACTCACCCTGTGTCCGGGAGTCACATGCTTGTGAAACAAATCCACATCCTCCCCGCAGTGAGCCAAGACATGCTCCGTGGCAGATCTGAACATGTCCTCCATGACCTAAGGAGGAGGCCAAGTTTAATAATTAAAGTTTTCCCAAGAAACCGAGCTCAAGGGCAAGTTTAAAAGTCACAGAAGGAAAGTGCAAAATTTAAACCTTTGTACACACACTTGATCAAATCAGTGCACTTCACTTGAAAAAAAATGTGCCAGTTTGTGGTGACTGTTTTATTAAAGGTAACCAAACAAGACTACTTAGTTTCACAGTGATGTAAGCAAATAAAGATGAAAAAACACTGACAGCACAGCACATATCAGTACAGTTCAAACCCTGAGAGCTTATTCTTGTTACATGCTAAAATGAATGACCCGTCAACCAAAGTTCTGCTTGATTATCAAAGAACGAGGTTGTATTTGATGAAAATGACACAGTGTACCTTGGTGAGATCCTCTAAGGACTGTGTGAAGGAGACCTCTGCCTCCACCATGTAAAACTCAGCCAGGTGGCGTCTGCCTTGTGAGTTTTCTGCTCGGAAAGTCGGCCCAAACGTGTAGACTTTAGAAAAACCACTGCGAAGAGTACGAGTGACACTTCAGTGTACACGCCTTCACAAACATACAACTGTGATATGGGATTTTTTAAAATAACGTCGAGATGATCAGTTTATCTCACCCTGACATCACCTCCAAATGAAGCTGTCCAGACACGGTGAGGAAGGCCGGCACAGAGAAGAAGTTCTCGCCCTCTACGTGCTCTGGGCTTGATGGCTGCAGCAAAAGCAAAGGTTTCAAGTTTCTTTGATTCACTTGAGGTGATGTCACACACAAACCATCAATAAATTAGGTTCAGAATAAAACTAAAATACCTCGACCTGGAACAGCTCCCCTGCCCCTTCACAATCATTTGAGGTGATGATTGGAGTGTGAATCTGTACAAAGCCACTGTCCTGGGAAAACAACAACACAAAGTAAATGATAAATACAAAAACCCTTGCACTGCATTCTGTTAAATTCCTCCAGTGAAGGTCTCACCTTGAAATAGGAGTGAATCGCTGTAGTGGCCTCGCTTCGTATTCTCAGCAGCGAGCCAAAAGCATTTGTTCTGCACCTGAGATGAGGAAACTGACGAATGTACTCGAGGCTGTGTCTATCTTTGATTTTAAAGGGAAAATCCTAAAACAGAAGAGAAAGCATCAGTGATAACATAAACTGGGATATGTTGTTAAATTGCATCATCTGGTTCTTCCTGTTTAAGCCATTTATTTTTTAATAAATGTCACTGTAAATATTATTTTGTTCTAGAATTGCTGTGACATGTGTGTACATAATTGTATCATCTGTTTCATTGTTTGTTATATCCTTCTTGTGTTGTTTGTACGCTGCCTGTTGGCTACGTCATCACTGCAAATGAGAACTGGTTCTCAATTGATCCACCTGGTTAAACAAACTAAATATACAGAGTGGTATAATGTGGTATGAACTGAAGTTGTGAGGAGTGTGTGAGATGTGTTTTTCTTACCACAGGGTTACATTCTCCAACTACATGGATCTGATCTGCCTCCACTTCAACTGGCTGCTTCTGATGTGGACTTTTCTTCAGAACACCTGTGACTTCAACGGCACTACCAAATGTGAGCGACCTATATTTGGAAAATAAAAGAAGAAGAAAAGAAGAAAAGCCAGGGTATTCTAAGTATATACACTCTTCAAAAAATGGTGGAGGAAAGGATGGTTTAAAAAGAGCAGAAAACGGAGGAGCTTACGGATCACTCAGCTCTGAACTTGCAATGATTTGCAACGACCGTAACGAGCTCCCATCGTTCACATGCAGGAAGACGTTGGTCTTCTGAGGTCTGACCGAGCGAACCCACCCCTGCAACAAAGAGACACTGAACTATTCCTCCTGGTATTAATTAGATATAAAGTTTAATAATAAGTAATTATAATAACTTGTATAGAACAGTTCAGGCAAAAAGAGCAACTTTTAGTACTTTACATCAATTAAAACAAAAGTATAACATCAGAAAGAAACTTAAATAAAACAGAAGTGAAATAAAAACACTACATAAAAAACCAACATAAAAACAAGCTTAAAAAGATAAGCTTTAGGGTGTATTTTGGTAGTATGTTTGTATGCTGTGATTCAACATTTAAAAGACTAAAGTTAGAGGATTGTACGAATCTAAAAGGACTGTACCAAACCAGGACATCAGATAAATAACCAGGATCTGGTCCATTAAAAGAGAGAAAGAATTTTATAATTGATTTGAAAATGGATATGATGCCAATGAAGAGCATTTAAAACTGGAGTAATGTGTTTTACTGTGTTTGATTTTGGTGAACAGAGGTGCAGATGTATTTTGGATAATTTAAAGTTTGTTTGAAGGTTTTTGAAAGAGGCTATAAGGAGAATAGAGTCAATAATTATAATACATATATTATTGTAATTATAATATATAATTGCATCTGCTAGAAATAAAAGCATGACGATTTGGTAATAATAAAATTATTTTGACACGTAATAATCAACACCTTCCTCCATCTTTCTCAGTAAAATGTCAGATACTATGTGGTCTGATGTGTGTTAGAAAGTATTTCATCTGAGATACAGTATGCGGATAGATTTGTATATATTAAAGTCACTTTTAAACAACATATAGTGGTGGTTTACACGCAAATAAGCTTGTTAAGTAGCTTGTAGAACAACTTATTTATCATTTATTCTAGTTTAACTCCACTATTCATTCATTTTACTGCAAATGAGTAGCTCATATTAGCACAATTACCAGGAAATACTCAGTGACAAACTGGCGTTACCTGTACTTTGATACTTGCTCCCAGCTCAGCCCCCGACAGAGCTTCGGATACTCGTAGTTTTATTGGTGTTTTCTTGCAGTAATGTCGAATACTTTGTAAAATCCTCCGAGATAATGAGGTGGTTGATGCAACAGAAAGCGTTTTAGCTCCAGCCTGAAACATCGTGACTAACGCGGATTGTTCTGGTTTAAATAAACTCACTGAAAACAGAAACTGCTGCGACGACTCGAAGAAACAAAAAGCAACATGTTTGTGAGATTTAATTCACCATGAATCACATTTTTCATTGACTTGACTTTCAGCTTTCACGTTGTGACAGCTCCCAGTAACACTTCCTGTTTAGGTCTTCACCCATTGGCCCATTTCAGTCACGTGGGTTAAAATGAACCAATTCCGTTTCAGCTTCAAACAGCTGCATTTTACATGTTTTAGGGAGTTGTAGTTTTACTAAACAGAGTTATAAAGTCACAGTTCTTTAAAATTTAGCACTTATTGTATCAACAGTTTGTAAATATTTCTATTTCTACTGTATATTTATAATATACAGTGGAAAATAAATAAT
The DNA here is from genome assembly GCA_900323345.1 of Pseudochromis fuscus. Taxonomy (NCBI): domain Eukaryota; kingdom Metazoa; phylum Chordata; class Actinopteri; family Pseudochromidae; genus Pseudochromis; species Pseudochromis fuscus. Next base: position 22,115 of record OOFC01000194.1, read on the forward strand.
ATGTAATATTTATTTTCCAGTGTAAAGTATACTAGTTCACAGTACAAAGTGCACAAATACTAAATAAAAGTAAAATATAATGATTATCAACGAGACGAGTATTTGTGATCTACTTTTAATTAGTCATTCACCTCTTTATATTTTAATAAAACAGGATAGAACTGTAAGATAACTACAGGGAAACCACAAAAACATAAATATCACAGGCAATAATACAAGAACCATTTATTATTCTAATTCTAATTGTTTATAATGTTCCAGTATTTCTTTGGACTACATACACTTTAGTACCTCAGCACAATATTTAAAAAGGCTGTATTTATATACAGATACGTGGATATAATATTTCTACTTCATTCAATTTCATTTATTTTTCTATTCTGTTCTATTTCTATTGCTCTTCTTGTAAAAAATCCAGTATTAGTATTTGTTGGTTGCTTTATTTGTTAAATCTGGATATTTCTTACATAGTTTTTCCACTGCTGAGCTGACCTGTGCTTCTTGTCCCACAAATCTCATTGCACTGTGACCCTGTGTCTGTGGCACATGACAAATAAACCCAACTTTGAACGATAGGGTTGAATTCACGCTACAGTGATTCCTAAAGGATCCCAAAACCAGAACATTTGATGCAAAAAGCTCATGAATCCAGCTCATTTCCACACACACGAGGGAAGATCTAAAAATTCCAGCAGTATTGTGCAACACGTGGAGGATTCGATGGTGTAATGAGGCAAACGGAGCAGCTATCACAGTCACATAGAAATCCTCTTTAATCTTATGTGATGTATCTGCCGTCAGTGTGGGGTTCATTTGTGCATAAACCTCGTTAATTCAATACCCTCAACGACACTGTGGGTCTCTTCCCACCATTTGCTGCTGGAGTAAATCAGATCATGCCAGCAATATAATAAGATGCCATAGACAATTATTCACCTGGTCTCGCCTGTCAGCTCTGGAGCCCCTGGCCTGGGTCTGCCAGCACAACACAGAGCCCCGGTGTCTCCACCTCCAGCTGCTTATGACACATCATCATTAAACTCAACATGATGCATTTGAAATGTCAGCAGGGTCATTGATATTAATTATCTCCAGCATGGACGGAGCAATTATGCACGTGGTCTCATCTTAACGGGAAGCAACACCACTCCTCTTTGTTTTTTTGTTTTTGATTAATTGATAGAGAGAAAAATAATAAATAAAAAATGATTAAGGTCATTTATTTTTTAAACTCAGACCTGTGGTAGCCGCCACTCATGAGAAACTCGTCCTCATTATCAAAAAATATTTGACAACCTTAAAAAAAATAATAAAACTCATGAATCATCATTTCCAGAAAATGGTTTGAAATTATGTATCTCCAGAGCACAACACTGCTCCCTCAGTGTCACCATGTGCAATATCTCTTTCTACCACAGGGTAGTGCTGTAGCTCTATGAGAGTTCCCACTCCCTCTCCAAATCCACACCTACTGTAGATTTATTCATTTACCCCCGAGTTGCCTCCAATATATTATTCATCTGCAGCTCCAAGGTCTACTGAAATGAAAACAAGCTGGCATTGTTATGTTCTCTCTGCAGTTCTATCAAGCATAATGCAAAGGACCTGCTGGCTCTCGCTGGCACAGGATGGTCCAGAGAAACAGTCAGTCCAGGCTGCATCCAGAAACAGTTTTCTACGCATCAATAGGAACAGCGAGGCTGAGGAGCCCACGGTGTGCAGCTATAACTCGATTTGTAATTTCTCCTTCTTTGCAGGCCTGGCAGATTCTGTGACAACTCGCACGTGGGAGAACGCTTGATGGCGTGTCGCATGTATTTATATTTCCACATCCTCCCACAGAAACCACAAGGGGATGTATGCAAGGTGGAAAACAGCATGCTCTGCTGTCTATAAACACCTGACAGAAACACCCCAAAGTCAAATCTCATCCGGTTAACACTCCCCATAATGATAATAAATCAAGAGGAGAAGGCGAAGGGTGCTCCTTAATGGGAGATACACAGCTCCTTGTTCTTGGATCGTCTACAGGTAGAGGAGTTGTTTGGCAGTGGCCTGACAACCTCATTTGGGCTTAACAACTTGTTAAAATCAATACACGATTAGTCAGCAAAACAAAGGATTTTGCTGTAAAAGCTTGGATCTCAGGAGGATCAGTGAACTTAGAGGGCGAGTGCATCCTCTGCTCTCAGCCCGTCCGACGGCTGCAGCACCCTATCGACAGCACGTCCTGCCCCCTCCACGCGCCTTCGCCGGCTCCTCCAAATATTCTGCATTCTGAAATGGACGGGTGCATTGATTTTATGTAACATGGCTCGTTAAGTGCTGATTAGACCATTATAGTGATGTGATTTCAGGGAATGGGTTTGGGTGACAGGCAGCCAAACACAAATCAAAAGGAACTAACAACCCTTACTAAAAGAGATTTGGGCTGCTGCACCACTTTCACCTACGACTCCAGTTACTACCACAGTGTTTGTGCAGGTTTATGTCTAATGGAGCAGTTTCAGAAATCTCTGAGGAAATCTTCATTAACTACAGCTCTCGAGACGTTCACTCTTTGGAAAGAACGGTGTTAGTCATCACAGACTAATTGCTTTCACACACTGATAAAATCTGAAGTGCTTCTTTTTAACTAATCAACAAAAACTAATCGGCAACAATTCTGATGTCGTCATTGAAAATTGGCAGCTTTATCGAATATGAAAAAATAACAATAACATGAGCTGCAAGTGTCTAAAACTCTGCAAACAAAATAAAAAATGAGGACGGCCTGACATCAGGTTTGACTTTACGAAAGCAATCAGCACAACAAGCAGACTCCTCCTTTGCTTTTATCCGCCATGTTTTTCCTCTGAGTGTTTAAGCTGAACTGCTCAGTGTCGGGTTTTTTCCTCACATCAAAGACACCTTTGTGGCCATCACCTTCGAAAAAGTTCTCCTCAAACTTATCTTTAAAAAAAAGCCACTTGCACTCCTGAAATTGCTGTTGCTAATTCTGGGTCAAACTTGACAAGTTCCCGTGGAGCTGTGTGGGATCGTCGCTCTGCTCTTGAGCCTTCGCATAATGAGCCAGCTCTGGCTGAATGTTGGTGGAAAAAGAGGATGTAGTAACAGCTCTGATTGGACTATTGTTCTCATCCTCCCTGCAATGACTGTGAACCATCATGTGCAATCTGTTTATTTCTGGAAGCAGCAACACTCCTGCATGGGTGAGGGTGGTGCCTCCTGTGCATCAGGTTAACATATGTTATTATTCTACTCATCACAACTTCAGACTCAAACACTGACAGATTTGGGGTATTAGTATTTTTCAATGCTTGAATTTTGCATTGGAAAGAAATCCCCGCGGTGTGAGGAGGAGGCAGCAGGACAGCGCAGGAGGGTCGTGCCATGAGCAGCTTTTACAACAACACTTTCAACCTTAAAAATGTCTCAACAGTTTACCACTTGAACCTTTTCCTTTCTTTCACTGGAAGCAGTCAAAGACGAGACTCTCCTGAGATGGCTAAAAATAGCAGATGAAAAATAGAAAAGCAGCGAGGTAATATCAGAATATTGTAACTCATCACATCATGTTATTTGCTACCACACACACACACACACACATGCCTGCAGTCAAATGAAACAATTCATTCTCATCCACACTTTGTTCTTTACAGCAGCGTCACGTGTCAGGGTTGTGCTGTAGGAGGATACAATGTGGCTCAGTTTCATTACCTCCCTATAAGCATGCAGCTCCACTTATCCCACAGACTGTATACGTCCTCATTTACAGGATCATTTGCACTAAATGTTAACTCTTAATTATCATGCACCAATTGTATCTGTCACCCTCAGATAAAAGCAGAGTTTCTTATCTTACCTTGTTAGGGGGGGGGGTGAGCAGCAGGAGGAGGAGGCCTGATTCTTACACAGCATTTAATATAATACTACAGAATAAAACAAGCTGTATTTTGTCATTGGAGCACAGTACACACACACAACGAAATGGCATTTACCCCATTCTTTTTATTTTAATTTTCAACATTGTACATTACAGCACTTTATGTTCAAACATTTTCCATCCATCAACTTTCCACCTGCTGCATGTAAACACACATATACCTATTGAAAAACAAACAAAACATCCATCCATCCATCATCTATACCTGCTTATTCCACACTTGGGTCGCAGGGGTCTGCTGGAGCCTATCCCAGCTGTCATCGGGCAGGAGGCGGGGTCCACCCTGGACAGGTTGCCAGCCTATCGCAGGGCTAACACAAAGACAAACAACCATTCACACTCACACCCACACCTATGGTCAATTTAGTTTGATCATTTCACCTAACAAGCATGTCTTTGGACTGTGGGAGGAAGTCGGAGTACCCGGAGAAAACCCACCATGCACAGGGAGAACATGCAAACTCCACACAGAAAGGCCCGAGCCCAAACCAAACATCATTAACAAAAAAAAATAGAAAATAAAAATGAATATATATCGCTCCTCCTGTTTCAGTTAATGTCAATCTTGGTAAAAAATTGAAAAGAAATATTCAAACCCTAATATTTTAGACATTCATAAAAATAACACAAATATTTTCCAAACTGGAAAACCACTTGGCCCACTTCAGTCTTCAGATAAGACCAGGTCCTTCACATAACTAATAAAGGGCGTCGATATCATTTCAAATTTTTGTGATTTTGCTTTTAATATGTAAGTTATTCTTTCTAGAGGGAGGGTTGATAGGATCTGTTTAATCCATTGTGTTATACTAAATGGTATTTACCCCCTACAAACACAGGCCCCCTCTAAACAATCCACACACACACATAGGGGACCCATAACACACACAGAGAGGGGATAGGGTGAGGGCGCTGCCATTGGTCCAGCACACCCTGGAGAGGTTGGGTTGGTGCAGTTCCCTGGAGGTGGACCGGCCCCTCTCCACCCACCAGTCCACACTCCGTATTTTGTCCAGGCTGGGACTTGAACCGGCAACCCTCCGATCAAGTCCCAACCCACTGAGCCACTGCCGCCCATTTGTTGCAGAGTTGTCTGACTTACTGTAATGAAATCTTCTCTGTATAGAAACCACCTGCAGTCTAAGAAATGCTATTTTTGTGCTGAGATGATTCACAAAAGAAATCAGCGAAAGTATCAAAATATCTGCAAGTCCTATATTTTCAGTAAAAAAATAACTTCCTGTGTATGATCTATTCTTTCAGGGACATTTATAGCAACTGAGCAGAGTTACAGAGTTTCCTCTATCTGAACCCTACACTGTACATACTGTCTCTTTTCTATATATATCCACCCATTTGTTTGTTTGTCTTTTTTATCTGTCGTCATGAATTACAGTCGTAAAACTACTAGAAACACATCCACTGCTATTTTTCCAAGGCGAGGAACCTCTCGACCTCTCGCTACGATAAACACTGTCGATCTTTGTGCGAGTGTTTTGTAACATGCTATACAGCTGCTTAAAACTAGCAGCTAACTGTCAAGCCTTTGGGCCAAACTCTGCTCTCCACTCAGTCAATGCCTTCTTGTTTAACCAGCACTTACTCGGTTTTCGAGGATGAACACAGAGTCACCGGGAAAATGAACAAACAACGAATGAGCAGTGATCTGTTGTGTTGCTGTGAGAGCGTCCTCACCAGCTCCATCACAACTGTGTCCTTCCCCCACTGATATGTTTCATTTACCTCCCCCGTCGAAGCACGAAGGAAGCGAGAGAGAGAGTGAACTGGTTTTATTCCTGCGAGCAAAAAAAATATATAAAAAATTGCGTTATATAATAAAAATAACTTGTTAGCCTTGAATTGGGGAAGCTACAGCAGCAGCAGGTCCGGTTTGACATCTTCTGTAGGCAAGAATTTCCGAGACATGTACATTTAATCAGAAAGGTCAGAGTGCTGAAGTAAATGGTGTGATACCCCTGGGGCAGTTCAGTGTCTTTGCCAAGGGCAGTTTGAAAAGTCAGATACCATTGGACTGTGTTATAACACTTGTGCTCACACTGGAACACATCCGTCTGTCCTTGTTGCGTCCTAGTGTCCTGCTCCACAGATCTGAAATCACCGGTTTTGTTACAACGTGGTAGAGAGCAGTTTCTTCTTCTGGTGGCTCCTCACGAAGCCAGTAACTCCTTTCAGTATATTTTGGCAACCGCTCTCTCAGCATATGTCCAATCATAAATCTATGACTAATTACTTGAGTTGATCCAGACACAGTAACTACCCTCTAATTAGCCAAACAATGAATGGTAATGTCTTGGGTTTCCATGTGGGCTTCACTGCATCAAGCTGAGGATGTGGGCATTCAACCAAACTATTTTCTATTTTTCAGAGCATCTATGAAAACAATGGCCTGTGCCCATATGCTGTTAATTATAGAACAGTTAAGACCTTCCTGAACTATCCATCAACATTAAGGGGCCCTCTTTGCACATCTACATAACAGAGGAGGTGTGAATTTTGGAGGATCAAAGTAAAACACACCCAGCGAGGATACATAAAAAAAAAAATATTTGAAAACTGTCTCTGCTACAGTGCAGCTCTCTCCTCCTGCTGCATCTGATTTGTGCATCTGATTTATTCATGCAGTCAATTCCCATTCAAGCACCTTTGTTGTAGAGCAACAGAAATGCTGAAATATCATCATTTTTATTTGATAAAACAAAACAAAACACACACAATGTAACCTGGGAGTCGCACTGTTGCTGCAGCGCTGCTGAAACGTTATGTCACGATGAGAGCGCTCAGCAAACGCTGCTTCCTGGACGATAGCAAATTACAGCCTAAAAATGTTGGGTGGATTTTACCCAGAACTGAGGCAATACTGGACAAACTACATAAGATGGTTGTACAAACAACAAACAACAAAATAATGAGTGAAAAACATCAAAATTCCTCAGTAAAAACAAAAAATGGTGGAAGATTTTAGGTTAAAACAATAAAATAATAAGTAATAATGGGTTAATAACATAAAAATCATTGGGTAAAAACAACAAAATAATGAGAAAGACAAACAAAATAATGAATAAAACAAACAAAACAATGAGCAAAAGAAACAAAATAATGAATAAAAAAAACAAAATAAGGGCTAAAAACAACAAAATAATGAGAAAAAACAACAAAATAATGAGTAAAACAAACAAAATAATTAGCAAAACAAACAACATAATGAATTAAACAAACAAAACAATGGCTAAAAACAACAAAATAATGAGTCAAAGCAACAACATGGAAAACAGTTTCTGGAAAACAAAGTTTTAAACAATTTGAGGTTAAAAACAACAAAATAATGAGGAAAAAAAAAAATCAAAATTCTTCAG
>OOFC01000198.1:4174-51624 GCA_900323345.1 Pseudochromis fuscus
TAATAAGAAGAGTTGACTTCAGCTAATGACATCAGAATAACTTGTGGAAAAAATGTATTGACTGAGTATTTCATGACTGAAAATGAAGTTATTGGACGCAGCATCTAGTGGCCGTCGGGGGTATTGCACCTATCTGCACTCGCGCATTAGTTTCATTTTTGAGAGCAAGTTGCTTCGTCCATTTCTACATACAGACTATGATTTGAACAAAGCTCAGCCATGCAGCAAGTTGTAGTTTGGTCTGGCGAGGTTAAAGAGAGGATAGGAAATGACTACAGTCAGAGCATGTCTGGATAATGACTGTGTTAGACTTTGCTTTGGGGAACATTCACATACAGCTTCTCATGTAAATATGCTCTTGAAGCAAAATAACTTGGATTTGGATGGAGCATTGGGATTGGTATTTACAAATGCACTAATAATATAAACTAACTTCAATTTCAAATTAAGGCTCATATCTCAGCCACATGGTTTCTAAAGGAAGAGTCCTTTAAATATAAAAGGTTAAAGAGACACCACGGGAGAGAGAGAGAGAGAGAGGTCTGATACAGATACAGAGACAAAGTGGAAATAAAATAAATGTATACACCCTGAGAGCAAGAATTACATTTTCACTCGATAGCCACTGCGGTGCCTGCAGTGCAGCCGAAGCCATTTGTTAAATGTGTCAAACAGCTTTTGTCCAACTGCACAGAAAGGCTGATTGTGCCACAGTGTAACAGTGCTAAAGTGCTCAATCAATATTACCAGCCTCTCAGCAGCCCAAAAAAGCATAAACGAGTTAACTGTCAGTAAATTTATGTCCCATTTTATTACTGTAGTTTTAGAGGTGAGCTCATTGTTAGTGATGGTACCAAAGCTTCAACAACATGGGCTGCTATTCTTAGACATCGATTGTGTGAAGAGTTGCCAAAATCAGGATACAAAACTGGTTTAAATACAGATTTAAAAGTGTTAGCTCTTTTTCTTTTTCTGGGGGTTTCAACAAAACATGGGTAATTAGGTGTAATGAGCAGAGGACTTACATCCTTTTTGTATTCACACCCCTAATCATCCAGATTAGGAATTAGGGAGAGTAAGCGGATCTTATATCTTGACAAAAGAATACGTCTCTGCCAAGTAAAGCAGAGGTGCTAGACTCTATTGTGTTGCTATCTTTTGTTGTTAAATTTAATTACTTTTTTTCCTGTGGCTAAGTTATTCTAGTGGGTGTGTGGGAATATTTGCAATTTACTTTTACAAAGCACTGACAGAGAAAAATGTTGTGGGCTGTGATCAGTTGTGTAATCTTCACTCTGGGATTTTCAAGAGCGCGGTCTGAACTATAAGATGAAAAAAAGTATTAAAACCGACCTCTCTGAACTTCTGGTAGAGTTTAGTGGCGTCCAACTCTGAAGGAGACAAGATGTCCTCTGACTCTGGCAAGTCAAACACCTCGATGCTTTTCTCCTCGCCTGCCACCGTGGCGCCGGTGTCCTCGTCGTCTGTGGCGTACTCTCCTGTCTGCTGTAAGAGGAAATGGAAATGCTGTCATATAAATTCTTAGAAAATATTAACACATGAATGGAAATATAAAACGCTGGGATGTAATATGAATTATAAAATGCATCTCCTCCTTCGTTACGCCACTTTGACAGAAGTTTTATAGTTGTTAATAAATAAGATAAGATACGATACGATACGATACGATACGATACGATACGATACGATACGATACGAAGTTCATGGGTCAAGCTGTGAAGTGTAGGCAGAGGCAGCAGCCGAAACACTAACACATTAATATACAGTTCTAATGTGCGGACGCCATCTTTGAATCCAATATCCAGTTCACTGTCATCAACAAACTCACACAGTGTCATGATGTGTGTTTCTGTTCTGTGTATTTCTAGTCTGTATTTCCTGGTTTCTGGTGTTGAGTTTTGTGATTTGTTTTCTTGTGATTGTTTTCTGTGTCATGTACTTTTAGTTTGGTGTTTCATGTTTTGGGTTTTCAGTGTTTTCTGTGATGTCACTTCCTGTTTTATTTTGAGTTCTCGTCTCTTGTGTTCTTGTTTCCTGTTGTTCACACCTGTGCTGATTGTCTCGTCTGCACAGCCTTCCCTGATTGTCCTCTCCACCTGTGTTCCATTTACCCTCGTTACCCCAGTGTATTTAACCTCCTGTGTCTCTTTGTCCTGTGCCAGTTTGTTGTCTTTGTTTCTGCGTCCAATGTCTCCCATGGTTATCGCTAGTGTTTTGTTATTCCCTCTTGTTGTTTTTCTCCTGGCTTTTGATTTTGTTCTTGTGGTTTTGAAGTTTTGAGTTTTCCCCAGCAGTTTTGGTTTTTCCTGGGTCTTTTGGAGTTTGGGGTTTTTGTATTTTTCTCCTGCCGTTTTTGTGCAGCGCTCTGTGTTGGCTTTTGTTTATTAAAGACACTTTTTGTATTTTGAAGATCTGCATCTTGGGTCCTGCTTCCTCCTACCTACCGTGACAATAGTATAATAGTTAAACTGTCATTAGAATGGCAAATTACTGACTGAGTATTTCAGGATTGAAAATGACCACTTTTGACTATTTCTACATTTTTTTAAATACGATTTTCAGCATTTTTTTTTCCAGCTTTCAACATTCACATGCATTTTCTGCAGGAAATGCATTTTTCTAGTTCACACTCAGAACACTTCTATAAATCAAATGTGGTACAGAGTTAAACACCACAAAGCAAACAAAGACAGCCGATAATGACTTTTTGAATGAGGTTTTTATTTAGCTGTAAACACTTAGAAGGCAGGTCTAACATCATCTGCCCGCTGATTTCCTTTGCTGATTATCTAAGAAAATATAAAGTGTATAGATAAACAAACAAGCAGGAATGTGACTGTAATGTGTAAGCAACTGTAGAAAAGTAGTGGAGTAGAAAGTAGAATTATTTATTTTTAGATGTGGTGGAGTAAAAGTACAGTAAACCAAATTTACTTAAGTAAAGATACCTGACATTTGTGCTTAAGTACAGTATTGAAGTGCTTGTACTTCATAACATTCCACTGCTTTTCAGTACAGAAAGGGTAAAACCTGTAAGATGCACAAAGTGATCGTGAAGGCAGTGAATACAGATTTGTTGTAGATTCTGCTGTGGTGACAGTGAGTAATGTTACTATAATCCCAGTGCTTCTGCAGTCCAACTCATTGTGTGTACTTTTCTATGTGCTGAGCCCATGTGATGTCAGAGCAATTCAGCCAATCAGAAAAAAAAATTCCCATGTTTTCTGGTTGAAATAGTTTAAATGGTGGCCTCCATGATGGAAGAATTCTGCTTCAGGACTGACATTTGAGATGAATCATCATTTTTTCAAATATTCTCATAAATTGTTAGTTTATGTCATAATCTATCTTGCACACTCTCCACCATAGGTTTTTAATTCCTTTAATGCTCCTTGGATCTCAATTTATTGCCAACCACATCATAATGTTATAGTCCTGTAGCTTTAGCGTTGATACTGTGCTGAACAACAGAGAACTGAACCATTATAACAACAGCACTGAGCAATTAATAACCAGGAGACTACAGTCTCTAAACATATTGTCCTTTGCCTCAATGTTACAAACACAGGAAGAAAGTCTGATTTTAAAAAAATAACAGATTGAAATTTCTTCCTGTACAATTTAGGAAAAATATCCTGTTTCAATGCATTTTGGTGCTACAGCTGCACCACATCACAACCAAAGTAATTGTGAATCTATTTCACACATTTCCAGTCCTGCTATCGCTCGATGAAGAAGAGGTGGAGCCGAGGTGAGCACACAAAACATAAAATATGACCCATTGTAAAATAACTAAAGCAACTGTGGTTCCATGTGGAAATACATTTTGTTGTTGATACTTTTATTCAAAACACGGATTTCTTATCAGGACTTTAACTTGTTGTAGTGCGTGTTACTGCTTCTTTGAGTTCAGTTATAGATCTGAATTCTTCCTCCACCACTGCTGCGCAAATAGTTTTTGACAGTGTGACAGATTTCTGTGCGTACAGCGTCGGGCCTCTCGTCGTCTATATGTCCCTTTAACAGCAGGTGCTGCATGTGGACGTTCTCCTTTCTTCAGCAGATGTGTAAATTGGAAAAAAAGAAAAAGAAAATAAGAGAGAAATGCTAAACTGAGAGGCCCATCCTTTCTTCGGTGTGTTTGCCTATTAAGCTCCTCCCGTCACATGTCAGGATGCATTTCCCCCGGCCGGGCCACAGACCCCAGGTATTAAAAGAGCCAGTTAGCTAGGATCAATACCTACACAATGTTGCAGTGACAGGGAGGGGGGCTTCCTAGTGTTTATTGAGTGTTCCAGAGATTTTGAACATGTGGAGCAAAGCAGCTTAAAGGGGTCGTCTTCATTATCAAATTCGATCAGTGCCTCTCTTTCTCTCTCCCCCGTGATCACCTTTGACTAGAGGGGGTCACGAGGGGGGAACTGACCACATGCTGGGAGATGGAGAGCTGCATTATCTCTGCGAGAGCTTCAGTAAAGACACACTTTTCTCCCGACATCATGGATAAACCTGAAACGATTAGTTGAGTAATTGGCAACAAGTTTACAATTGATTAGTTGTTCCAGTAATTAAATCAAACAAGAAATAAACCACTGGTTAGAGCTTCTCTCCTGGTTCCTGCTGTCACATTAGTCCTCTGTAACTATGAACTGAATGTATTTAACTGTTGATTAGACAAAATAAATTGTAACCTTTGATCATATACCCACAGGGCTACACACAACCTAAATGTTATTATAAAAGACAATGAAAGGCAGGTATTGGGCATCTCTGTTTGTAAATCACTAAAACATTAGTAGACAGGAACGAACTCAGAGAGCACTAACCTCCACCAAGGCATAACCCAGCTGTACTGACTGAACACTGTTGCCCTCTTGTGGTGAAATAGCAACACTACCTTGTGAAAACATTTGCCCATTATAACACACAGGGATTTTATTGGAGGGGGATTCTTATTTCAGATTGGTTCTCATTGTCCGATCATTCCCAACATTCAATCATGTGATATTTGATCATTAGGTCATATCCTATGTCTCAAAAAAGAAAATAAGAGAAAAACACAGACAGAGAAACACAAATGAAAACATAGAGGTAATTGTGTTAATTAAGCAGTAGGTAAAAATTCTAATGTATACTTTTTAAATACTTACTATATACCTATACCTCTAGCTTTTCATAATAAACTTCTTAAGATGGTTAAAAGTGAATTTAGACAATACCTAAAAAAAAACACCTGTTTAATGAAGAAAGGGGTTCCCAAATATATCAGTGTCAAAAGCAGAGAAGGGAAACTTTAAAAAACACATAATATCTACATAAACACAGACATTAATGTTTGGAGTGTCACCTCCTCTGGTTTGATTCAAGCTCGCTGCTCTGTCTGTTGTGGTGTCAGTTCTTCGTGACTTTGAAAGTGTGGACTTATGAACACATTCAGCATATTATTGTTCCTGTTCAGTGTGTGCCATACTCAGACGTGTTTAGACCAAAGCCTCTGTTTACACAGTGTGTATTGTCAGTGGGGTTTAAAAGTACTATTTTCTCTTTGCTCGTCTAAGCCATGCACCCCGGTCTGGCCCACTATGGGCGCCCTTGACCCTCGGGGACACCCACAGCTGCCCGTCCCTCTCTGTCCGTCTTTAATCTTCAGCACTCCGGCCCAATTAAAAGACTGATCTTTACTCAGTCCCTCGTATTGATCTGCCGGTGTAGCTGCTGATTGCTCTGCTCCCAGGGGCTGCACAGGAGATCATAAGAAGATAATTGGAAGCTAACAAGACAAAATCACACAGATCACTTCATTTTGGATCAATAAAGTCAGGCTAATACACCAGTTAGTATGCGCAAAAGTTTGCTTCTAGCTGTCGTGAAAATATCCCCTCAAGAAATTTCCTGAACCAGAGCCATCTCAGTGTGTATGTTTGAGCTTTTGTGTGTGTGTGTGTACTTGGTGTGTTTGCAGCCAGGTCAATGTCGCTCTAAGCCCTGAGTGTGTCATAGCCGATGTCAGGCCTCACAGCGTGATCCTGGCACTCACAGGGGCTTAAGAAGACCGACTGACCCGCTGCTGCCGCGCTCCCAGTCTCCCTCAGGTCAAAGGCCAGCGGGCCCTATCGATTCCCCCGAAGAAGAAGTCTTTAGATCCTCTGCCAGCTCTCCCCTCTTCAGCCCACATGCTCCCGGACTCACAACGCAGCCCTAAAAAGCCTCTCAATTGTATTTTGCATAGCGATCGATCCAGTTGGTGTCTGAGGGGGCCTTCCTTTGAGATAACTGACAACTACAAAGGTCCCGTCCTGACAGGCCCTTGCCAATACAAATTTCCACTATTGATAAGTAATTATAGAATGAACTAGCAGCTTTATAAAACATCTGTTAAACAGGAGACGTTAACAAAGACTTCTTAGTGACGAAAAAGAAAAGAAGAAAAATGTTCTGCCTCTTTATACCACACTTATTTCAGCTGCCTCCCAGCTTATGCACATAGAAAAAGACAATAGGCATCAGTCAAGCCAAGACCTCAAATTATTTAAAGATGTCGATTAGGCCATCATCAGAAAATTAAAAGAAAATCAGAGTTGTTTTTTTTTTCAAGGAAATATGATATATATTGTGAGGTTTGAGGGCTTTTTTAAATTATTAGTGTTAAAATAAAATAATTAATAAATTTGTCTTCTGGAGATTTTAGTCCTGAGTCATTATTTAGTTTTTGTTACTCAAAAAGAAATTCTGCTTAAATAATAGTATATGGAAATATATCATTGGAGGAGCCACAGCTGAAAATCAGTAATTTCAACAGTAATTTCTAACAACCTCATAATACTCTCTAATGTTGTCCAAAAGTCTAGTGAAATGCAGTGAAAACAAAAATATTGGTGCTTGTAGTTACAAAAAAAAAAAGTAATCAATTGTTTGACCAAAAAAAAGCTCAATCACCTTGATTTTTTTTTTTCTTTTTTCTTTTGGATCCTACTAAATTATTCACATTTGAGCTCAGTTAAGGACCCCTTATGAAGTGTTATCATTTGTTCTTCATTAGTGGCTAAGTACTAAATTCATTTATTGTGGCTTTATCAATCAGTTCAATGGTATATCAAAGATAGACGTATCCACAGTGACATCACAAAGGAGTTTATGGATTGAAAATGGAAAAGTTTTTAAAAATATTTCGGAAATATGGGCTGTCACTATTTTGTTTTGCGTTTTTGGAACCAGAAGTGACCATATTTAGACATGAGGGGAGGAGCTAAGGAAGAGGAGGAGAGTGGATCTGACACTGTGACCCACCTGTCATATCAAGTCTTAGTTCAGTTTTGACTAGTGAGTAATATATAGGGTTAGGGTTAGTTGTTATCAATGAGGAAATTAGCAAAAGAGACCAAAAACGTATTTTGTACCAGGCTGCACAGCTTTGTTTTTCTGCTGTGAAGATAAGCATTTCAACACAAGGCTCTGCAGGGAGTGAGTCCAGTGGCCATTCGAGGAACTGCAGTTTTGTGAATGGCAAGTTTGATTTTTTTGACGTACAAATGTCGGCTTTTTAGCTGTACAGTTGTTAACACGAGTTACGTTACATTCTGTATTTCCCGATAGCAAACATTTTCCACTGTAGTCAGCATTTCCCACACATACACTGATTAATATGAGCACGCATAGAAAACATTTAACATATGGCTTGTGAGGAAAATACTGAGCCCACCACTATGCGCCACAATAAGCTGCTAATGGGTGTTATGTTTACCAAACACAGAGGTCCTGCTGGGATCTTTCTTGTGGTGAATGTTGGTGCTGTCTGTTTTCTGATTGTTGATCAGGTTCAGACTCAAAAATCTTCAGACTGGTTTGAAAATTTACATTTCCAGTCAATAGAGCTACATTATTTGGTTTGTTTACAGTCACCTGATGGAGAGTCTGCCTCCTGTCAGTCTCCCTGATGTTAGCCAATCTGAAGGAGGGAGAAGGGGGTTGAAACAGTCTGTTACAGAGAGAGGATGAAACGAGGGACTCCATAAATGAAACTATAAACCAAATATAAACTCTTTTGAACTGCAATTTATGCAAAACTACTCTAGAGGAGGCCAAATATGAAGCTGTAAATTAGCATATGTGCTCTTATTCAATGAACCAAACTTTTTTTTAATCGTGAGAATGCCATATCAGTCCTTAAAAAGCAGTGAGGACATCTTTAAATAAACAACCAACTTATAAATGGCAATAAGTCATTGTTATAATCATCAAGTTGACAGTTTTGTGCGTTAATATGTTGTTATAGGAATAAGTGGTCAACCACTCCCAGGAATTTCTCACCACTTGGTTTCCCACAAGTTAATCTTGATCAGCTATGAAGTGAATGATTTATTAACCATTACTGAAACCACTACCCACGTCTTGTAATTCCACACTGAAGCGTTTTCTGTCATTGCTTCTGTAGCAGACCTGCCGTACGTTTGCAGCTGCTCGATAAGGCTCCTAACAGGTCAGGTTTAATAACTAACTTCATGTGATTTGACATCAAGCTGGATAAAAACTGAGCGTTTGAACAGTGAACATTCACACTGTCATTTTCATACTTCCAGCAGAGCGGTGAGGTCTCTGTAATTCCCTCTGCTATTTGACAACAGTTATTAAACCTGCTAACACCTGCTCAGCGGTGAGACTGTTGTCAGTGATGTGACTCGGCCTTTTGTCTTTTATTCACTGTAATCCATGCATTTGTAAGTGGATCCTCTAAGAGCAGGATAACTCCCTTTAAGCAGGTTTTAAACACTACAGGAGGGACCAAAATCCACTAAGTTCTCATTTACCTCTGCACTCCGGTCTTTCATGCGAGATACTTTTATCCTGATGATTAGACTGACTGCACCGACGCCCGTCACTTGCTTGGAATTCACCAAACTCCTGATTAACGTAAAGGACCGATGAGATGATGCTAGTGACATTTAAAGGTGGGAATTTGAAGATGAAGCTGTGTGCAAGTTTTTGGAAGCAAATGAAGTGGCCATTACTCATTATGACTGAACCTTGGTCGTTTTGATGAGTAGGAGGTGAACCCGGACGAGCCCCGCTGGCCCACAGGAGGGGAAGTGATCCAGAGGGGGGCAGTGAGTGAGTCAGTGGTGGCGGCTCAGGGATGGGGAGGGTCACACACAAGCACACTCTTTGTGTGCCTCTAATCCCCCCAGCCAACACAGCTTTGGCCAGGTTTCATCATGAAAGTGCCATGAAATAACTACTTTTTTTCTCTCCTCGCAGTAAATCTCCCCTAATCCTGCGGGCTGCGGAGACAAAGGCCTCTGGGACCTAATCCTGGAGCTTTTAGAGGGGCTGAGGGGCTGGCCGACAGAGCCTCTTCTAAATGACTTATTTCTATCGGACACTAATATAGCTTGACAGCCAAGAACGGTGAAAGGAGGAGGAAAAAGCCAGGGGAAAAAAAGAGCACAAACATTTTCACATATTTTGGAAGTCTGAGCAGTTGATTGTGTGCGAATGTGAACAGAAGAAGTGAACCATGGTTATTGGTCTACACCCTCAAAGTTCACAGCTGTGCAGACATCCCACACATTTATCTCTGAATATTAATATAAAAACAAACAACATATTACTTACATGCAGTGGATTGTGGTGTAGGAATGTACCTGTGGCATCTTTTGACAAGAGCTTTTTCACAAAAATTTTGGATTTTTTTTTAAAAAAAGGAGATGTATCAAACTCTGAACTTCTTCATTCAGTGAGTACTTATTATGTCTATTTCCAAAAACATAAACTCATTTTTGTTCTTGTCTGTTTTGGTACAGATTTAAGGAGTCAAATCGTATTGCCATTATTGGTTCTCATATGATGTTGTATCTGAATCTCTATTGAACTGTCTCACCATTAATCCTTGTTAATCCATCTTTTTAGTGGAAGATATGTGTCTAAAGGTAGAGGCTCTGTGTTGTACACATTTGTGATTTATTTGGCTGATTTTCTTCTAAGGCCAGAGCCTTCAATAAAGTATCCTGACACCTACCTCTCAAACTATGAAGAAAAGTTAATCAAAGTATTTTTACTCATCACAAGAAGCATAGTTTGACCTTTGAAAACCTGTGGAAACAACTGTACAATGTATACAAAGTTTGGTATTAAAACTTTAAATTATTTAAATCTGGAGTTTGTGGAGGTAAGAGGCATTAGAAAGTTGAATGGTAGTAGACAGTTGCATTGTGGGACATGTAGGATCCAGAGCTTTTGGAGCTTTGTCCACAACACAATTCAAATGTCAAGATGTCTCCACCTCAGCCTCTGCTTTATTTTACCTGATGAAACTGCAAATATATTATCAGCAAAATATGGTGAAGCTAAATGCATTTTTGTGAGCTGATGAGCATCATATTTAATAAGATTAATCCTGGCCAAAAGGCCTCAATGTACTTCTACTGTGGATTGGAGGTGTAAAGAAAAATCTAAATGAATCAAAATCTGAATCAGAATCAAAAACACTTTCTTGATCCACGGGATCAAGGGAAATTGTGTCAATCACAGTTTCTTGCACTGCAGAAAAAGACAGGAGACAAGAACAGAAATAAGAAATATAAAAAGAGGAAAAATGAAATAAGATAAAAATAAGTTTCAATATGTTTGACAAACACACAGTAATGGTGAAAATGTCTAGTGTGCAAAAATTTAATTTGGTATTGGAAGACTGAAGCTTTTCTTTGATTTTGTTTTTTGTTCCTGAAGACTTCTAGGTTCACTCAGCTGGACCTTAAGAAATTGCTCTGGTTGAGAAGGGTTCAGATTAACTTCACATGGTGACAGTTCATAGGCAAAATATGGAGGCTGTTAGCAAAACAAACCCTCAGAGAAAACCCCCTCCGAGGGGAGACTGTCACAACCAGCGGTATGGGAGAAAAAGGACTGAGAAGGAGAGGACAATCAAAGGCTGTTATTTTAATCTGTCCTGCCTCGGAGATTAGCAGACCACATTGTTTTAATTGTTTTAACGGGAGGGAATGAAACGCTCGCTTATAGGGGGATCCTTGGCATAAATCTCTCAAGTTCAATAGTTTCAAAAACTTGAGCTCCCTGCAACCCCCCTCTCTTCCCTCATCCCACCTAATCCCGGCTAATACCTTTCTTTCTATTGGCTAATGGCTGAGGGGAGCCTGGGTAAATGCTTCTTAAATAGTCGAGGGTGAGAATGGTTTCGGAGAATTAGATCCTTGCCACGACAAAGAGAGCTGCTGTGCGAGGATTTAAGGCCCAAATTGGACTAAGAAAATTCCGGACTTACCAGGTCGACTTCTGTGCGTAAAAACGCACCTGGATCTCACGCTTCTGTTCAGGATTTAGACCTCAGGTAAACGGCCAAGGAAACTACCACCCTGTGACAGGACAGACTTTAAACAACCAGGACTGAGTGTCGCTACATTTCTGCCTCGTTAACTGCCTGGATCACATTTTTGAGATGTAATCTTTGAGTTGAAGATACTAATTTTATGACCTGAAGAGGCAAATGGTTCCAAACTGGGTGCAAGGTGTGAACACCCAGGGGTGGTAGTGGGTAAAACGTGATAATAATATCTTTTAAATCTATAATGACATCTCATACTTTTACTGTCTTACTCCATTGTGCTCTTAGGAGTGTTTCAGGCAATACATATTAATTTACACCGAGAAAATGGAGGTTTACACTATGAACATTTTAGTGAAACTAACCAAGTAAGAAAAGGCTAAAAGAGATAATAATAGTTATATAAAGAATCTTAGGAAGTTTTAATTCCTCAGATGAGCTATTATAGTTAGATATTAATTAACTTATCGTGCTTGTGCTTCATCAGATTAACTTATCAATAACACTCATGTATTCATTCTTCAGTAATTGTTGCCTTGTGTGTCGATTTATCCATTAACACGTTTATTTAGAACATTTTACAGCACGTGGCACCAAAGTCGAGATTTTGCTTTTTAGTAATTTAACTCTTCTTTCTGTTTTTATTAGTATTTTAAGTCTTTTTTTCTGTTCCCTCACAGTCAGAATGAACTCGTTGAATTTCTGCGGACCGTCCGGTGCTGCAGTGTATCCACTCCACAGTGTCAACTCCATGCTGTTCGACCTGCGCCACCAGATGGCGGAGCAGTACCACGCGTACTCCGCCGCAGCTCCCACGGTGCACACCCTGTCCGTGGCGGAGAGGCTGGCAGGTGGGTCATCACGGTCACGTAACACAGCAGTCCAGATTTAATAATCTTGTTATAGATTAATAATCAGTTAAGTCTTTAGTGATCAGACTGCAGTAAACTTAGTCATTGGAGTTAATTTCCTCCTTACCAGCTACATCGTTCAAGTCATGAATGGATCAGTAAAACCAATTATGTCAACAGTAAAAAATGTTGGGTTGTTTTAACTCAGAGCTGGTTAAATACTGGATTAACTACATTCTGGATTAATTTAACCCAGCACAATGGGTTGTTTTTACCCAACATCTTGTAGTTTTACTTAACATTTTGTAATTTTCACTCAATATTTTGCTATTTTTATCCAATGTTTTATTATTTTTGCCCAAAATACAATTGTTTTATTCTACATTTTATAGTTTTTACATTGATTTTAACTGTTTTTACACAGAATTGGTTGTGTTTTACGCAACATTTTGTAATTTTACTCAACATTTTGTAGTTTTCATGCAATATTGTATTGTTGTTACCCAACATTTTTTGTTCCTACCTGAAATGTGTTATTGTTTTTACCTAACATTTTGTAGCTTTTCTTCTGGTACGTGATGCTAACCCTTTTGTAGTTTTAACTTAATACATGGATCTTGTTATTTTTTACTGAAGTTAGCAAAAGATTTTCTGTATGAAAGATATATTAAAGTATTTTATAACTTTTAAACTCAACCTTAATCTCCAACATTGAAATACTATTAATGCATCAGCAATATTAAACCAATAATGTCATTTTCATTTAATTAATGCTTGAGCACATTTTGTTATAAATCTTTCTACACCTCTGCTTAGGTGAAAACGTAAATGTAGAGCTTGTAATGAAGTACTTCGATTTAAGTGTTCATCTCATGTCATCTCATCTCATCTCAGTCTAAATCAAATGAATAAAAAGATAAGTGTGTAACAGGCCTAACTGTGTGTAGGTTGTGAAACCCTCTGCTACATCCCTGATAACACAGGAAAACCACCACATTACTGTGGTGTTCTTTAAGATGTTTGGGAGAACCCACTCAAGTTCTTATTTTGTTCCTGTCTGTCCTGCCAGAGCTCATCCTGGAGGCTCGCTATGGCAACCAACAGAAACAGCGTCGCAGCCGCACAGCGTTCACAGTGTCACAGCTGCAGGCTCTGGAGAAAGCCTTTCAACAGACACAGTATCCAGATGTGGGCATGAGAGAGAGGCTGGCTGTGTGCATCAACCTGCCTGAGGCTCGCATTCAGGTAAGAGTAAGCTCCACCCATCCCCTGACGCACACCTGAAACCAAACTGCAATACTCAGCTGCTATCTATCTATCTATCTATCTTAAGTTTGTTTATATAGTACTTTAAAATTATTTCTGCTCTTTCTCGTCCAGGTATGGTTCAAGAACAGGAGAGCAAAGTTTCGTAAAGGCCAGAGATGCTCCCCTGTGTCCAGAGACCACAGTCTGGAGGAAACACCACCTCACAGTAAAAAGGGACAGAAAGAAGCCAGGAGTGAAGACAAACAGGACATCCCCACATCACACATGGACAGTAACATCCCAGCTTCACGCTGTCCTCCTCCTCCTCCTCCTCTTCGTCCTCCTCATGCGGATGAAAGCAGAGATACAGACTCTGATACCTCACGGTGTCCCCTCCGACTACACTCTCCTCCACTTTTTCCCTTCATGGCGGGGGAGCGTTACAGTCATCCGCCTCACCAGCCGCTTGTAGGAGTGCTGTCCACAGAGCTCGCCCTCCCCCCGGTGTTCTGGCCCATCATACAACAGCACAGCTCCGCCTTGGGGGTTCCTCCATCATCAGTTACCAAAAACTGTAGCCTCTCACTTCAGACTGCATGCTCCAGTAAAGCGGTGCGTCAGCCTCACCTGGGGCTGTAACTGATGT
This sequence comes from Pseudochromis fuscus, assembly GCA_900323345.1. Taxonomy (NCBI): domain Eukaryota; kingdom Metazoa; phylum Chordata; class Actinopteri; family Pseudochromidae; genus Pseudochromis; species Pseudochromis fuscus. The sequence continues at coordinate 18,276 of OOFC01000198.1, forward strand.
GGACTAGATACATACAGCCTGAGAGCTGTGCTGCTCCTCGGTGCACCTGTGTGGGAAAGGAACCTGACAACAGACAGTGCACAGAATACAAAAAATATTCTGTGAGATTTATTGAACGAATGCCTGTTTCAAGGGCAGTAAAACGCCACAGTCACGCTACTTTATTTCTGAGTCTTGCCTTAATCAACAACTACTGCTTGGCTTTTTGTTTGGCAGTTGTATGAGTTGTATGAAGGGAGCCGTTAATTTTTCACATTTTGGTTCCAGACAAGAAGCTGTATAAATAATATATTTATACATATTGTCTTCTTCACCCTTGTATAGCTGGCTACACTGCCAAGTATTAGTAATAGACAGCAACAAAAATCGTAAAGTCTTTGAGAAAAGTTCTTTATTTGTAACCAAGCACTACAACATAGAAATGTGGAATAAAATTATTTGTAAATTTTCATTTGTACTCAGTGTTATTATTTGTATTTTTTCAAGTAAATATAAAAACTCTCTGGTATTGCACAGACACTGGGAAAGAGTGAAAATGCTGGAGTTGTTATAAAAAATTCTCCAGAGATGAGAGTATTTAACATTTTTAATTACTTTAGACATCTGCCATATATACACCAGTTTTAGAAACATATTTATATCTTTGCCTTAAATTTCAACCCCAAAATACTACCACAGTAAATGGTTTATACACTATTTTTAGTTAATATGACAAATTTAATGTTTTAATTATAGAAGTAATTTCAGATTATTACTGGTTATGTTGACATGCAACATCTATGGAGAGCTTGAAAAGGATTGTGTAATTCTTTGGTTTGGATTATATTGTATATAAGTAGAATAGAAATACATCACCACCACTGGTTATATAAACAATTTTTTAACATTATAACCTCTTCAGGGATGATGTGCTGGAGGAGTGGTTAGATGGAGGGATGAAAGACACCAACAGCAGCAATGAAATATTACCCGAAGCCCCACAGCTGTATCCAAACAATTTGCTATGCTGAAAATTACATCAACATTTCTTTTTAAAAACTTCTAAGTGTAAAAAAATGTAAAATACAATAGTAGTAGTAGTAGCAATGATATCCCATTTATAGATTATTAATCTTATTCTAATTATCTGTACCTCATGATATTCACTTCACAACAACCTCAAGGTCGTAATTTTACTTCTAGCACTTTGGGTACACATTTGATACGTCAATACTTTTACTTTATTGTAGGACTTACTTCTAAGAGAGTAGTATTACTGTGTGATATTAGTACTTTTACTCAAGTAAAGACTTGCATGTGGACTACATACATACAGTACAAATTATTAATCTAATTCAAATCTGTACCTACTGATATAATTTCACAACAACCTCAAGGTACTGTTTTTACTTTTAGTACTTTGGTACAGTTTCTCATTTATACTTGCATACTTCTAATTGTTTAACTGTGTAATTGTAGTATTTCTACCTGAGTAAAAAATCTTACGTGGACTAGATACATACCTGCTATTAATCTAATTCTAATTTTCTAATATATACTTTCAAAAAATGTCCATTTCATTGATGATATACTGTGCCCAGGCTTGGAATGTCATCATTTTAGGGTCAAGGCTGCTTGGCCTTTAGTGTTGTCAAGTTTTTGAGGGCACAAGGCAAAGTGCCAGGGCAGGAAGGCCATGAAATAAAACAATGACTTTAGGACTGCAGTCATAATCAATTTAGGTTAAAGATTAAGGATGATTACATTTTAATACATATAATAACTCAGTTTTAAACATATCAAGAAGCTTTAATTCACAGAATATTTTTATTGCTCTATAAACAATTAACATATCTTATTCTAACCTTAACCCAGAGAGTCCCTGGGATCCACTTTGAGGAACCCTGCTTTAATGTGTGTGAAAATCACAAAGGAGTTGGGCTATTTCTCCATTTCTCTGAAACATGGTATGGGAATGCACAGTTCTGTTTGACCATCATGTTCAGTCAAATAAAACAAACACAGTTGATTTTAAACAAACTGTGAAACAACAGAGAATGCCAGGACTTGGGAATGTTTTTGTTTTTGCAGTTTTCATTCACACATTAAACCAGCACACATCATTGCTAAATACAAACAGTGTGTAACATAACATTATATGTTGAGTTTCTTGTCTTATGCTTTCACAAACGTATCAAACTTTCTTCAAACAGCTCACTCATCCTCTTCAGAGAAGTTCAGTTCATTTAGAGTCAGTCATACTACCACTGCACAGGCTGCAGTTAGATTTATGTCCTGTTTGGCCCGGTGATGCTTTTGAGTCATATAACACTGTGTTGCAGGATCCTGGCGGTTCATACGAGGCATGAAATCAAACGTAACACTGGTCATGTCACGTGACATGGCACTGGCATCCTAAAAAAACACATTGACAAGAAAATTGCACAGACCAAAAACAGTGAAATCAACTGTGCTGTGGTTGCAGTTGGGGCATCGCAGCCCCTGTGACCATAGGGCATTGCATTTTGCGAGGGGCACACGGAAAAAGGGAGCGGCAACAAGGGTCATGGCCGTCGTGAAATTTTTGCCATGGCCATGTCCAGAAAGATTTATTACAATTAATAATAGATGGCACTTTTTCATTTCAGTCAATATCCACCAGTGAGACGACAACATCTTCTCCTAGTGAAAATGACATCCCCTACCTCCAGCAGTCGTATCACCACCACTACAGAAGGTTTGATGACGTCACCCTGCACAATGGCCAAATGTCCTAAGCCATAATGAAAAGTGTGCACTCTCAAAGAGGTAAGGTTTTTTTTCGAGCTTTTAAAGCTGTTTATGTTCACACTGTGAACTCTTTAAGTAAAAGACATTTTGGTTGAGGGGTTTAAGGGGCCCCCTATGAATTTTGGCCTAGGGCCCCAACTTAGTCTAGAATCGCCTCTGTCCATAACCAGCCAGTGTGCAGCAGCCAGGCGCAGGGCTACACACGCTGAAACGTTTATGTGCTATTCACGAAACCAATTGCGCCGGTTTGTCTGCGCAACGCGGTGCTGTGTGAGGCGGCGTGACGCTGTGCAGCTGAGGGAGGCTTAAAGAGACAACAGTGAAATCATAGCAACTTGAGGACAAGAAACGAGAAAGATACCAACGAACGAAGAACCATGACTTCGACTGCGTTTCGATAGTGAACATTTAAAGGTAACGTGCTCTCCTTTGGTAGTAGAAATCCGTTTCCGGCCGGTGTGTTTGTTAGAGACGCCGCACGGCCGTTTGTTAGCGTTCCTGCTGGTGTTTCGTGTGCTAGCTTGTTAAATGGCTAGCTGGTGAGCTGAGCGGTGAGAGATCCCAGGCTGCCGCTGCTGTGCAGTCGCTGCTTCAGGATTAAGGAGTTGCCCGGCAGAGCTCCGGGTAATGGCTATAGCTGGAATCTGAGCCAGAAAAACGACATTTTCAGGTGGATCAATGATTCATTTTTATCACAATCCGGTCGAAAACATTAGTAACCACATCGCTCGGGATGTTGTTATTTCTCAGTTATTAAGCATTTACTAACTAGCCAGGTATGTGTAGCATAGGGAATGTCAATCAATGAATATTTTATGCTCTGTCCTGCTTCTGTTTGTTCCATTTGCATTTGTTCACAAATGGATAGGTAGCATGTGTCTTGTGATGTTGTGTTTTAACAGATTAGCTAACCTTACATCGTTAGCTGTTTTTTTTAACATCAGGCGATGGGCCAAAAGGAACGGTGTTGTTGGTAGGTGCTAGCTATGTTAGCTTTAGTCGGCTCTGTGGTATTTCGACATAAAACAAACGTTAGATCATTGTGCTATTTTAATATAGCTAACGTCGTAGTTTCACAGTAACAAATTGGCTCCGATTGAACGATATCAAGCTAACTTGTGTTTCCTAAACCAGCCCCGGAGAGTATCTGGCCTTGTCCGCCACACCAGCTACTCCAATGTTAACACCACAACCTCACCGACGGCATTTGCTAGTAACCTTTTATTTTTCCTTTCTCATCTCATATGTAAAAACAAACATCGTATTACCAAGTAGCGAAAGCAAACATTTGGGGGTAACTGACACTAACGTTAAATGACAGCTGTTAGATACCATTCAGTAGCCAGTTAGCTACTAGCTATCATTAACATCAGCTTTAAAAAGGCAGATATTTGTATCACTGACGAGGGAAATTTTACAATCTGGTCTGGCTACTGCTATTTGTCCTCAATTGGATGTCCTCGATTGGTATTTAGATTGGTATTTATGAAGTTTTAAATCGTCCTGTGTCGTGTTATTGCTAGCTAACTGTATTGACTATAATTGTAGCTAGCTGACGTTGGAGCCACTGTCTTACCCAGGATTTTGTTAGGATATCATTAATAGATTTATGGTCTGTATTTTTAAAGGCCGCCTTGAAGTATATTGCCATTCACTTTGTGATTTCAACGACTCAGTGGCTGTGTCAAACAGCTGACATAAAAAACAGTGCACAACTTCCTAAATTGGGACAGTCTAGACACAAGGGCCAAGTCTACCAAAAGTTACTTAAGAGAGAAAGGTTTTTTGTTGTTCGGTCTTTGTTATTTTCCAGAAATATTTCTGTATTTGCTCATGCTCAATCGTGGTCATATCTATGTTTTAAGTTCATCTACTTGTATTTTTTGGGTCACCTTGAGAACTGATGTGCTTTTAGGACTTGGTGTGATCACTTAGCATGGTAATTGGTTTTGCCTGTCTCACTTGTGTGTACTTCCCACCTTGTGACCAGGTAGACTAGTTTCTCCTCAGTTCCTAAAGTAGGTATCGCTGTGCGTCATGCAACAAGGAAGACATGGCAGTGTAATGATTGATGGCATACCTGGCTTATAAGTGTGTGCTTTTGTTTGTTATGAAGGCTTTAGTAATGAAGGATTAGGGGCATTCACAGTTTTTATTTCTAGATTCCTTGTATAGGATGTGTTCTTGATTATTTTTAGCAATTTTAGGTTTCAGTAGCCACTCTAGGTTTTATATTGATTTTTATTATCTCCCTTGGTGGAGGTTGTGGAAGACAAATGAAAATCACAAAGGCATTACATATCATTTTAATACCATGTGTAAAAGAATGTTCTCTTATTATTAGCATAATTCTGTCTGATGTTTTGCTTTTGTTTATTACATTTCAGTCTGTCAGGTATAGTAGAGCTAGCTGTAGGCTAGACCGCATCCACATCTCTCCAATAATATGCTTCCCAGTGATGCAGATGTTAAGATGAGATGAGGCATTACTGTAGTCATTGATCTGTGTAAGTGCCTTTCCATAGGAAAGAGTAGCTGCTCATTGCTAGTGTCTGCATTACCTGCGCGCTTTAACACCAGCATGGGAGTTATGAGAACAGCCCTGAAGAAAGATGTTAGTATGTGGCTGGTTGAAAAAAACAAAACAACAACTCCACATTGATGACCAAGTTACACAGCCAGTGATGTCATTTATACCTGGTGTTGATTTTTGTCATCTCTTTTGTTTATCTGAGGATCTACGCAACTGCCAAAGCAGGTGGTGACTGAGTTTGAAAATGACTTCAACAGTGGTTTACTAATCCAACATTAGTTAGTCTTGCTTTTAAAAACTTCACTTTGTGACCTACAAAGAGTTATTTGGTCTTTCATAGAATAACTTTAATTGTAAAAGAGATCTTTTTTTTCTAGTGTCCGAGGTCCACTGTGGAATATTTCTGTTCGTATTGATTACCTTATTGAATTTGCTTTGCGCCAGTCTGCATCACGATCTCATTTCAGCTGTAGTAAGGAACAGCCACAGTAGACATAATTTGATATACAAGTAAAAGGTTTTAAGGTTTTTTGTCTGAAAATCTTAATCTACTAATGGCCTTGAGGTGTTGTGGGAACAAGTAATGATTGATTTGTTAAGTTTCCCAGTATTTTGGCATCTATTGATTGTTTGACAGATTGTTTGTATATACACTGCATTGTGTAGAATGGGATAGCTACTGGAGGTAGTACATCATCAGTGGTTAGTAAGCAATGACTGAGTGTGTGTGCAACAGAGAACCTGGATCAACAATAAAACTGTACAGAAACTGATTTCTGTCTGTTCTTGCTTTCACAGGTAACCAGTCAACATCAAACCAGCGTGTTACCTACCTGGCTTATCGCTGTTTCTCTAACTCCAGGCCACCTCCTCTGCTGTGGCCCTGCAGCATGGAGAGAGTCCACCGTGTCACTGAAGGCTGACCAGAAGGAATGAGGCACTCCAGGAGATGTTCCCAAGTGGCCTTGTGGATGCAGTAGCTGGGTTTCGGAGTGCTTTTTTATGACTAGTAGTGTATGTGCATCTGTGGGCACATCCTAGCACAGCCTGACTATTTGTCAGGCAGGGACATGCTACTCTGAGACTGGAGCTGAAGAAACACACAAGAAAGGAGCCCCTCTGGTAAACAAGGAACACAAGGAAAAAAAAGGGAAAAGCTGTCTGACAGACACACGGGGCACTTCAGCTGCAGTTTCAGCTCATTTAAGTGTCTTCTGAACCACTGCACATTTTAGCAGCAACACCTTTCCTCTGTCCTTTGAGATTTGGCTCCCTCCCCCTCCTTAATACGTCCTCCATCGTTGTTATTGGAGTTTCTATGGTTTGCATGGCTGGAGAATAACCGTGGAGAGGCCAGGGTATCACAAGCTTATGGATTTTGACAAGAGAGGGGGTAAGGGAGAGACAGAGGAAGGGAAAAAGATGTCTAAGACAGCAGGCAGCAGGACTGGACATGGGGGCAGGAGTTCAGGGACCAATTCTGGAGTTCTTATGGTTGGCCCAAACTTCCGTGTGGGTAAAAAAATCGGCTGCGGGAACTTTGGAGAGCTGCGGCTGGGAAAAAATCTCTATACTAACGAATATGTGGCCATCAAATTGGTAAGTTCACCACCATATCTGCCAGATCACTGTTTCAACTATTCACAAGTCAGCTGTCCTGGTACTTCTCAATATCAATTTGCATCCCACATGTCGAAAGCAGCTTTACTTTTACTTTTTTTTTTTTTCTAAGCAATACCACGCATGTTATAAGTGTTTAAAAGTAGATCAGACTCTCAAAGTGCACATGGCTATTGGACCTAAGAGAGAGATAGATACAGGAAGTAAATAAGATATGTCCCTCACCCCCTCTTTTCCCACAGCTTGCTTTTATGTACTATTAATGAGTCAACCCTGCCCTGTATGTGTTTGTCAAAGATGTGCTGTAGCTGAGACTAGACTGGATAATAAGAAGTTCATTTTTCCAGCTTTTATGTAAAGAGAGGTTTGGCATACCTAGAATTCATGCCATGGAGGTTTTATGGAATTAAACCCTTAATCCTTGTAAAATCAACATTTCAAAACTCCTTACTTTCCCCATTCAGTTGTGTTGGAAAGAATAATGTGAATTAATATGAAAGTTGTTATTTAATAAGCTCACCCCAGACCTTATGTGCAATCAATAATTTAGTGTGTCTTTTTGTTTTGTGTCAGCATGAACACTTGTTTTTTTCAGCAGCGTTGGCTTTGTAGCTTTTTGACAGGCTGTGAAAAACCACATGAAATGTCAAGGCCAGTTTGTTTTGTGATTGTTAGATTCTAGGGCAGCCAGTGAGTGCTCAACCATTTCCTCAGCACATTAACTTCTTCACATATTTTCTTTACTATAAATGTGTTGCTGCTTGTAGCACTTTGATCACTGGGGGATTTTTTTTCTTTTCTCTGACATTGTCTTAATCTCGGCAACTCAAATTCTACTTACTGAGGCTGGCGGAGGAGCTAGGTGTCATCAACACTACATCTACACTGGTCTATATATGATTATCCTCAACATTTCTATCTCCCAGGGAGGTCATTATCTCTGAATGGGTATTCACTGAAGGCTTTGCTAACCACATAGAAGGCAGAGGTTAGCAAACAGCTGTAATTGCAGTTCTCCTCTCCTCTGAAATCTTTAATTGTGCTTGCTGCCTCTCCCCCTTTGCCTGTGAACCCTCCCATCTGTTTGGGTATTTTTATCCCCATGGTGTCCAGCTATATCTGGATCTGGCATTAGGGCCGCTACATGGATCTTGTGGCCCACTGGACCCAGCATTTATCTAAGTGTATAATAGCAGGAGGAGGAAATGTCCTAAAGGTGTCATCAAACTTGACAGGGCCAGTGAAGTAGTAGTAGGACCTCACTGTGAGGACTCAGGATTATTTAGGATTTTATTTTGAGTACTTATTTTATATAGAAATCTGTTCTTCCTTGTTATTAGTTTAAATTTTTAGCGATACTGTGATTACTTGTTAGTGCTCACAATAATTTATCCCTTTTTAGACCTTTGCTTTCAGTATAAATCAGACTGGTTATTGCTTCAGGATTCGTGGGCCTGATATGGAGAGGGATTCTCCCTTGTCGCTTCTCGGGCGAACCCAGACTCTCGCACAGTTGTCCGTCCACATGTTTCTGTCTGTCCCTGATCTCACAGCTCCCCGGGGTAACCCAGTGAATGTCACTGCCTGTCTAGCAGGGCTTCTGTTTTGTCAGAGGCTGTTACTGAGCTCTTCCTTACGGACTAAAACAAATAACAACCCTGTTATCTACAACCACCTGCTAACACATGCTCGACATGAGTAGTGCGTCCTCCTTTGTCCGGCAGCCACTTCAGTGATAACTGTTCACTTGTAGGTAGAATCTAAAATAACTGTTGGGAAGTATATGAGTAGGAAAATACTGTTTGTTGATCGTGTTAATCTGTCAATTACCCTTCAGTTAATTGACTTACTGTTTAATAAATAAATGTCAGAAATAATCAAAATGCTGAATCACTATGTTATGGAATTATAATCTCTTTACATTGGTTTTTTTTCCTATAATGTTCAACATTTTTGTTTGATACATGATCAAATTGATTGCTAAAATATTAGGAAATCCATTTTAACTTGAATCTGTACAAATCTAATATTAACTTTGATATAGACTGCATACGTTTGCTATTCATTAAAGTCACGTAGTTCTTAAGTCATCAGCTGTTGGTGTCAGTGAACCCCAAAGGAAGTATGTAAATTATTACTTGTGTCTGGTAGGGTGAAGGTTATTGATCTACCAGTAAAACCAATAAGGCAGGCAACTTTGTTTAGATAGCAAGTGTAATCTGATAGGTTAGAGTAGTTTTAATCTCTCTCCTTTGTCATAATGTAATAAATTGTGAATGCCAGCTTCTGAAGTTCAGCACATAGTGATTACTCAGTCTTTAGCTGATGCTTTTTTATCTGCTGCCTGCACCTGGGACAAAGGTGAATGCCAGTGTCACCCTGCTTCCCCACGTGATAGCAGAGATAGAGATGTATGGTTGGCCAGTGCACTAGATCCTTGGCCAGTGGATCTGGAACTGCTGTAAATGTTGCTGCAAAAAGCAAGAGGGAAGGGGGAAACTGCTGAGTGCTGAAAGGTCGTCTTTGTTGGCAGGCCTTGTCGACACACAGTGGTTCAGTCTTTGGTTCAGCTGGGTGCTTTCTTACACTGACAAACGCCTGTGTGATGGAGGCAGGGCTGTATAGCCACTGCTGTAAGTACACTGCAGGCTTTACTCCCCCAAAGGGGAGATCCCAGTGTCTTAAAGAAACAATGCCATTAAATGTTTGATTGCTGTTGTGGCTCACTGTAGAAACTGGCCACCCATCAGGCTCATTTAAAGGGTGAGGTGAGGCAGTCCACAGAGAAAATGACCATCCAATCCTCTTCATCCCTGAAGCATTTTACACATTTTCATTTTCACAACCCTTGTTATCTTGATGTAGCGCTCTCTCCTCTCTCTCTCTTGTTCTCTGCCTATCTTCAGTTCATAGTCTTGTCAAGGTCAAAGGCTCCTTCTTAACCCCATCTTTTTTTATGCCTTGATTTTCACTTATATATCCACTCTGCAAACTTTACAGCTCGGATTTTAGTATAGCCTCTTTTCATGTGTGTTCATTGACAGACATGAAGTGCCTATGAGATCTGCCGCCTGCAGGTCTGGTATTATCAGTAATAAATCAGTTGAAGGCCCCTCTGTGGCGACGACTACCTTTTGACTATGACAAGTGGCTGTAATATCTCTTGAACATGGGAGGAGAGTAATAAGTGAACACTATAGTGTTGACACTTATTGTACAGCACAGTGCCTCCATATAGCTCTGTGACACGGGGCTGACATTGCAGTGACCATCTAGGGAGAACAGCACAGTAAACACAGAGTCCTACTGTGTATTGTGTGCCAGCCATGTACATACAGAGCAGTGTTTTATATTGACAGTGCTTGTTCAAAGCAGGGAGATATTTCAGACTTGGAAAAATAAAATTACCCAGTGCCACCTAAAAACCACAAACAATGGTAGTCCAGGCTTCCTTATTTTTAGCCCAAGACCTCAGATGCTCTGGCTGAAATGACAAGTGCCACCATCTGACTCTATCAGCTGAAGCTAATTCTGGTTAATTCCACGAGTTGGCCAAACTGCTGAATTAAAGTGCTGGTTGTTGTGTGATGGGTACATGTGCTGTGCTGGTGTCGGTATCATTTATGACTAAAAAAAAAAAAAAAATGGGGTGTAGCTAGGTGGATCATAGAAGAATCTAATGAGATAGCTTGCTTGGTGTCTGATGGTAGGAATTAAAATAAAATATTACACTTAAATCTGTCAGAGGAGTATCTTTTTTTTCTTACCAAAAATTATGAACAATATAGATGATGGTAGTGAAAAGTGACTGCACTTCCACCTTCATCTTTAAGGAGCATTTTAGTGTCTCTCAGCTTATGGTTTCAGTTTTGTTGACTTCCACCACTCACCAGCATGGCTTTCAACCACACCAGGCAGTGTCACATCACTGATAAACCCATAGTACCTTCCCGGCAGCTTCTTCTTCTTCTTTTTTTTTTGTTTGGGCCTACAGTATTTTCCCTAGGTTACCTGACAATTCACTACAATTGAAGGCTAATAATGGGTAAACCATAACAACCTTTTATGGCAATGATGTGTGAAACACGTTTGTGACGTGTGGCCTGTCGCTTCAGGGATAGCATAAAGTGGTCTATATGACTTCAAGACTATCCACTGTGTGTTTTGTAAGCAATACAAGACACGCCCCCCCTTTCAGAATTAATCATAAGAAAAACATTGGCATTCAGCCAGTATGGTAATTGTCCTGTATGCTTGGTGACGTGTGGAACGTTTAACTTTGTGTGGTTGTGCAGAGGCACATGAGTGAGGTGGTTTAAACCACTCGCAGTGCTGGTCAGTCGTGATACTCTGAAGGAAATCTGAGGTGTTGTATCCAAGTCCCCTGTCTGCCTCCTACTGAAGCATGATAAGCAGCTCTTGTTGCAGTCTAGCTCAGCAGCTTACACCAGCTCGCCATGAGGCAGTTGTCGAAAGAACTGTGAAGGCACAAAAGCTCTATCAGCATGTTTGGCTGGAATTAAAGTGACATTTTGACGATTTAAGTTCTTCCCTACCCTGCTTGTGCTCTCTGGAGTGCATGCTGGGCAGACTGAATTAATAAATCCTTGGATGTCAACAGCATGTAAAAGCCTACCTTCAGTCAACTAGCTAATCCTCTAATGAATCAGTAGCCAGCAGCAGCACACTACGCTCACACAGACACACATTGTTTCTTTGAGTAGGTTTCGTCACAGTCGTAAAAACCTGCACAGGAAAGTCCAAATGTTGGTTACTTCAGAGTAGCATCAAGAGCGGTGTCAGTGTTTTTATGTAGAAATACTTAAGTGAGTTTGAGTATGGAGTAGGGTGTGTGCCTGTAGAGCAGCGAGGGCTGTGTAATTGTACCTTCTAAGTGTACATCCTGGTTCAAGGCTAAGCACTAGTCATATTTTCCATGTAAGAGTTTTTTTATGGAGGTACACTAACACTGTATTCTTCTGGCATTTTCTAAATTATACATAATATTCAGGGTTTTAGCACTACCTGCTAGTTTCTCATATTTGATCTTTATTATTTTATTTTTTTTTTAATGAATTTACACTTCACTGCTCGGTCTCAGTTTACTATACAGCATTGTAATTGAAGTGGTAAACTCGAGCCAAAATAACCAGACCAGAATCAGATTATGGTGATTTGAAAAGAGCTGAAGCCAAATTGACCTCGGGTCTATTTTTGGGAGTTTGCTTTGCAAAAGAAAGGGCATGGTTTGAGGTTGGAATTAGAGCTGTTTCAAGAAATTCAATTATGTTGTCTGGATTCAACAAACTTTATAGGATTTTTAAAATGGACTTCTAGTTTACCTATCCATACTTGTAACCATAAACACGTCACAGTTTCTAATACCAGGAAAACCACAGAAGCAGTGAAAGCCAATATCAGTGATACAAGTTATACCAGTAGACTGTGCATTTAGAAACTGGATCTCAAAAATGAGGCCAATGTGGTTATACATGGGCTTTTTCTGCAATGGCAAACAACTGGAAAAGCTCATGACTATACTGAAATTAATCTTTCATTTGATGGTGTTACACCCAATCAGATCGATAATCGAAATTGTACTTGTTCCAATTGTAATTCAAACTTGTTTTTCACTGAGTAATATCTGTGAGAAAAGGCCTACTAATGAGTCTCTGAAATCCTTGACCAGAAGATATCAGCAGACACATGGTATCCCTCAGGATAATCTACCAGGTTTGCAGTCAAACTGATATCAGCTGATCTGGTAACCAACTTAACCAGCCAAGATTACTCAGTTTATCACACCATTGCTCTTAAAATTTGGATATGGCACTTTTACCTCAGTAATTGTGTAATTTCATATCAAAATTATAGCATTTACAAAAATAAGTATCTGTCCCTCCTGTTCAATAACTGTACCGTGTCAAGACGCAGTCATTATTATCAGTTATTTATTGGGTACAAGCTGAAAGTTTCACATCAGTGAGTACAAAATACATTATACTTATGCCACACCTTGCTCCTCAGTAAACGACCAAGGACGCTTGCCTCTTGAAACTTCCCATGACTGTATAGATCCCTGTTATTGCACTCCTCTGAGTTAAGAACATTTTAAAGAACAATCCCAATTTGCACAGGATACTGGCACATTTAAGATGACAAATCAACATCAAAATAAAGTATGAAGAAATGCAGCTTTTACACACAATAATTTTGAAATGTGACTGACATTTCACTTAGATCCACGCAAGGCTGGATAATGATACCTGTGTATGTATTCTAACTGCTGCGGAAGCCATCTTTAGTGTTGACAATGAGATAATGCGGTACACCATTAATAGTCCCGTTGCTATCTCTCTATTCATTTAGCTGTGTCACACCTCTTCCACCGCCACACCCAAGTAAAAACATTTCAACACAGGTAAAATGACTCCCGTCTAAATCATGACAGTAATTCTCACACAAAAAAAAATAATGATGAGATATTCCTCAAGCCTGTCAAGTAAAAACTACAAAAACACACCATTGATGTCTAATTTTGGCTGATTCCAACAGTTCCCGATTATCACACTGGGTTTTGCGAGGCAGCTGATGGTTCCATCTGTGTATGTTAAATCTGAGCTGAAACAGGAGAAGTGCTGGACACCGGCCAGCTGTTGCTCCCTGACACCGCTCACTCCGTAACGCCACCTCCAAACCGTAGACACCTCCGATCATAAAGGCAGCGCACACCTCTCAACCATCTCCATTTGTCTGAGTCTCGCAGTGATCCGTCAGCGTCGTTAATACTCGTATGGAGACGTCCAAGTTAAGATGCACTATGTTGACATTTGAGTTGCTCTGTCTTAGATGAGATGAGTCACATTGCCAGTTGCATATTGTGAAATGGTTTACTGGGAGTCAGGCAAAGGTCAGCGTCTATTCTGGGCCTTATGCATAATACTGGGTCTGTTCCCCTGGACAAGGCACACATAGGCATATATACGCACACTGTGAATGTCACTCCACCTCCCCAAATGATAAATGTACAATCTTGTTCATGAGGCCAAAGAGAAGTATCACCACATCCTCGCATTCTGTGTGAAATGATGATTTTAGGCATGTAATTGTGTTGTTACAAGTTGCTATATCTCTGATTGAAAATGCTTCCTATTACAAAAAAATGAAGGGAGAGAGTGTTGTTTTTGTCTTAGAGGTGAATGATTGTCAATGATTAACTAACTAAGTGCTATTAGTAATGTGAAAGTAATGTATTCTCTACAGCAAATTGTAGATGGTGTTTACACAGAAAAAACTGTGAGTTTCTATGAGTTTTGTTCTCATTTAATGACAAGATCATGGTTTGTTGCAATTTCTATGTCAATTTTGTGTTTCAACGCAAAGCATTTAGGTATAACTGTGGTTTACTGCTGTTGGGTGATGGCGGTTTGCTTCTGATTTCCTCCTTACATCTATCATTTATAGTTTCCTTTGATCCTCTTCATTTGGTGCTCATTGCTCCATCCAGTCACTGAGGTCAGGTCTGATCTTTCTCAGCTGTGTTGGAGCAGAGATCAGATTTAGCCTAGATGACATCATATGCAGAGTTGGTTAATCCCAGGAACAGGACTGTGTGTGGTGCTGATGGCTCGCTCCATCCACACAACTCTTTGGAGGCTACCACAGGTTGAAATACAGAAACCACCTCCTAATCCGCGATGACATAATCACATATTTGTACGAGCTTCAAGTGTTTTACTCTTGAAGAGTGATCCTTGAAATGGCTTGTAATATTTCATCTCATGGCCATCCCCCAGCTGTTGTAGCTACAGGATTTGATCCGACTAGTGCTGTATTTTTGCTGGTTGTGCTAATATCAACAGATCTGTAAGCTTTTTAGCAGCAGCTACCATAAGTCATTTATCCCTGTTTGTGTTCCCATCTCACACATACAGCTACCATCATGTTTGACTGAAGCCAGCCAATAACAGTGGCTGTGGCAGCAGTGGTATCTGATTAGCTGTTGTGGTTTTGGGAAACTGGGTTCTACATTGTTGCATCTGAACCTATTTGTTTATGGGCACAGACATGTATGGAACAAAGAAATCAGAAACTACAGATCTGGGAGCATTTAGATCTAGTTTCTGTTTATCATTTTATCAACTGGGATGTAATGACATGTAGCATACTGTGTTATACTAATATACATGTTTGTGCCATTCTAATGTTGAACCATCATCAGCTGATCAAAGCTTGTGAAACCACAGTTAAAATGTCTATTTCAAAGACATTTTTGCAACTGAATACATTCCAGTATCTCAGTGGTGGTCACAGGAGAGTGTATTAGAATATAATACTTTATTGATCGTCTATTCCAAGCTTGGTAGCTACTGTCATGGCAGTAACAAATATCTGTTTAAGTCCCCAAATTGTGTAAGCTAGAAAAATGGCATCACTTCACTAGAACATAGCAGCTGTGACATTATTGTGGTATAGAAAATTGGTTCTCAGGAAGGTGAATTTCCTCTTTTTCTTGATTTCAAAACACATCTTGTGGCTGGTTTTGTGCCATATGAGGGCAATTGTTTGAAATGCATTGGACTGAGCTACACAGAAACACACACGTGGCTGCAGTGTGGAACAGCTGAGGTGGAGAGGTTACTGTAGCAGCAGGTCAGACAGGGAAGGGCCCTTCTGGCCTGTGGGTCAGCTGCCCTGGACACAGGCCAGCACACTTGGCAAAATGCTGCTCTACTACATGACACCACAGACAGTAACCGCAACTTCCACTCTAGTCTCAGTATTACCACCAAGTTGACATTAACGGGACATTTAGTTTAGGTTAGTTTTTTTATTTTTCAGGCACACAGTACATTATAACACAGCTCATTTTAAACAATCTAAATTAATCATTAAAACAACAAAGCATGTACGTGTAGGAGAAAGCAAACAAGAAAAGGATAAAAAGGTTAGAAGAATAAAGCAAGCGACATATCAAAAAAATGATCAAGTGACCTTTCTCTTCTATAAAGGTCAGGTAATGATAGGAATGTACAAAAAAAAAAAAACCCCTTGCATTGTTTTGACACGTAGACATTAGGGAATGGGATAAAGGGTTTTAGCTGACTGTATATTGTCAGTATAATTTTCAAAGAAAAACTCCACAGAGGCAGCACTGTTACACCACAGGAGAGTTCTTATTCTGTGCATGTCAGCCCAAACAGCAGATCAAAACATATCTGATATGTGCAGGAAGCTGAGAAAAATCCTTGTCATATGCAAAGATGTTACATCAGACATTTGCAGCTTGGCCCTGGTCATTTACACAGCCATAGCTTAGCCCATCTGCTGGGAATAGAGATGACTCTTAAGTACGTAAAGCTGCCATAAGCCTCTGTTTCCTATTGTAAGCTGTTTTAAAGGGTCCCGCAGTTTGGTGCCATCTGTTTTTACTCATCATTTATATATTTAATATTTTCCTTCCCTCTCCTCCCTGGCATGGCCTGACTTGTGTGAGACGAGCTTGTTGAGTGTTCATGTAGGAGGTGGATGACGCTGCAGCAGTTCCCTGCTCCACCTCCCAGACCAGTCACGTGTTTCCCTCCCACAGCCTTCAGCTCCTCTTTATTGCCTCCTGTCTTCCACACTCAGTTTCTACTTTCTTGCATGCACAGTAGCTTCTTACTCCTCTCGTCATTATCTGTGCTGGCCACTTTGGGAGCATGTTTCTAAAGACTTTTTTTTTCTTTTCTTTCTTGAAGTGCCTGCCCCTTGGGGTTAAGTAGCGATGTGTTGAAGCCACTTGAGTTCACCATGTTGCAGCTGTGCCATAAAACACATGTATTTGGTCATATCATTCGGCTTCATCGCGTCTTTGGAGGTTTGCTCCAAATGTTATGAGCATATGCAACTACTTATCTAACCACATCACATGTGTATAGCAGCTTCTTATCTTATTTACCAAAACCAAAGGCTTAATAGTTCCCGTAGTCTGTGCCACAGGTTGTTCATAATATTTATCATTCTAACCTCTTGTTAATGATATTTTAGTTTTTACTCTTCTTTTTTTTTATGACCCATGGATTGATTCACGTATCACACTGTTGAGCACACTGATATATTTTGCATGTTTGTTGGGATTATGTCAGTGAACCATGATATTTATTTTTTTTAATTAATTAAACAAACATGATAATATGGGAATAAAATAGCACGTGTTTTCACAGCTTTTGCATGTACTCTGTATTGATATGCAGCACCCTCCATCTGACAGCATGCTAACATACAGAACTGGTCTTTACATAAATTGATGCAGACCATGTTGAATAGAGAAACATACTGAAATCAACACACAGGGCGACGGCTCTGTCTGTCTGCCCTCCCCCAAGACATCAGAACATATCTGGCCAGAAACCAGTGGATTATGCAGTTAGATAATAGATACTGGCTGTACAGATTTAGAGATTGTATTAGTTTTTCTGTATTTGAATGAATAATATTAATTAGCTCTTTGATTTTTTTTTTCACAATGAACGTCCTTCATTAAAGCAGGAACTATGTGGGTGGTATTTTAGCACAGAGGCAACAGCACAGCAAGGTTGGTCAATACTTTTTTTTGCCACCTCTGCTAAGCCATCTTCTGAGGGAACCCTAAACAAAAACCAAAGGATGTATTTTATAGGAGTTGTTATCATTGAAGGATGGAAAGACCCTCTCTGTGCTGAACATGGCTCATATTATGTGTTCGCACTCCTACGTGCTTGCAGGGCACCAGAAGAGAAAAAGCTCCTGATTTGATAAAGGCCTAATGGAGTGAATGTGGGAGCTTAACAGCCTTTCAGCTTTCAGTTTATATAATTTAAAATAGAAGTGCTTTGGAATTAGATACACATGGAAAACAACTTCTCAGATTAAATCTTACGCTGTATCCAGACAGGGGGCGTCGCAAATTTTCGCGTCGCGTGTACCCGCAACAAGTACTCACAGACGTGTACCGGCGATTTCACCACTTGCAAGTAACAGCCAATAGGACCACTCCTCCTGGTAACCGCGGTGACCGCCACTTCCGCCGTGGCCGATTGGCAAGATCACCAATATTGCTGCTTTTACCTGTTGTTGAAGTCCCAGAAATGGAGACCAGCTGCTCTGCTTCTTGGTGCAGAGTTAAAGTTGACACAGACTGAGACGGCAACAATAAGCTCATCCTCCATTACTATTCGGTGACGTCGGGGAAACGGCGACACCACGTGACGGGAGCGTGTCGCGTCGCAAAGGAGCAAGTATACATGATGCATCTACTCGCGCCGGGCGAACCAAGTAGATGCAACGTCACGTTTACTTGCACCTTCCCATTCACTTGTTATGTAATCTTATCGTGTTACAAATTCGCCACGGGTTTGGTTATGAATTTCCGGTTATTTCAAGCATCTGTGATGAAGTTGCTGGGCTAATTAAAGTTACATGCACTTTTATATTTTTGTATGTAAATTTGCAGACAGACAACTCATATGTAATTGTGTTGTTTGAATCAACCTTTTTTTTTTTTTTTTTTTTAAAATTATTTTACAGTTTTGTTTATAAACTGTTAAATATATACAGAAAAATGTAACTCATTTAGTTAAATCTTACAAATCTATCTATAAATCTTATAATATCTATGTTATGTTGGTAGTTTCAGACTGTTAATCTCTAGACCCATATAAAGCCAGTGTTAGTTGACAAATGTGTGAAAAGGGGGACTGCTGGTGTGGACAGGGGCTTTGGCGCTAGTATTGAAGATTAAAGAAAGGAATTAAGTTGTGTGTGTGTTTGTTCTATCCTCTTCACGTTTGTCTTTAATGCCCTTGTCATCAAGAGAGTGGGGTTAATCAGATTACATTTTAGGTTTTAAAGCTGGAGCTAGCGATATAATGAACAATATGTCCCATCGGGCTTGATTATCAGCCATGTCATCACAAAAGCCTGCTGTACACCAGCTGGAACTGCTCTTTATCCTCTCATATCCCACAAGTCTGACCTGAGACTTAATTAAAGTTCTATTAGGCATTAAAATAAGTAAAACATTGTACTATAGGTATTTAAGTTAATTGCAGGCCGAGGTAATCATGATGATGTGTATGCGAGGTTGTCACTCACAAACTACTTTCTTCCCTCTGGGTAAGACTCTTAAGACATTTGTTCTTTTGTTGCGTCATTGTGAATCTGTAATTTCCCTTCACTGTGTGAAAGCCACACTAGTGTTGATGTTTCCATATTACTTCAATTATAGCTGACCTTTGGGGAGGAAAAAAATTAGTTTCATGCATTAAAAATTATGCTGAAAGCAGAATTATCAACCAGCACTTCACTGTACATAATGAACGCACATATGGTGACTTAACTGATTTGTGTGCTGTGTAATGTTTAACACTCTCCTTCCTTTCTTTTCTCCTCTCTTTCAGGAACCTATAAAGTCCAGGGCGCCACAGCTCCATTTGGAGTATAGATTTTACAAACAGTTGGGAAATTCAGGTAAGAGAAATGCAGTCTGGATGATATGTTTCTAATAAACAGCTCAGTGATGAGCATTTTCACACTAGATTGGGTAGTAAGTGAAAACTCGCACAATCATGTACACGCGCAGGTGAATAAATAAGATAACGCTGGGAATTTCTCTCACATGTTTTTAGGTCATTTATGTTTTCATGGAGATGCCAGAGAATTGTTGTATTTAGTTTGTTTGGTTAATATAACGGAGAGTTTGTGGAAGGATAGTCTGGTTGCTGTAATTTCTTCTTTCACCACTTGTATTTAGCACGATCCACTTGTGATCTGTTCACCCGGGACACACATTTTAAAAACCAAGTGTAAACAGTGTCTATAAGTGTTGAAACTTATCTTAGTTTATCCTACTTTTCTATTTCTTATTATGAAAAATGGTCTTGAGTGAATACTTGAGTTTTATATTAAGTCAGCAGTTTAGTTGTTATGCAGCTGTTGTACAGTTGAAACAGTACAAGTGTGAATGTGTATCTTCCGCATCTGCTGCACAGTTTCACTCTCTGCACTGCAGTGTGACACCTATGTTTTCACATAGTATCAACTCAGGAAAAAAAACAGAGACACCACTAACAGTCTACCCGAAGCAAAACTTGACTGTATGTGTTTGTCTGTGGGATCCAATGGATGCTGTGGAAGCCTGCTTGCTATTTTCTAATCCCAGCTCAAAAGTACCCAGAGTCTTTCCTTTCCTCCAACCCTGCCCAGAACATGATAATGTGCTATGATGCATAGCTGTGGCTCCAGGGCAGCAGCTCTTTGATCTGGCTCGGCCGGTCAGCCAGTTCCAGAGGGTGAGAGAGGCGACAGAGCTGGGTGGGACTGAGACTTGATTTGTTGCTTCACAGCAGTGCCTGACTGGGTCACCTGTCATTCGTGTGTACGTTTCCTTTGTGTAGCGGTTCAGCTGTTCAGTCATACTTAATCTTTAATTCCAAAATCATATGTAAACAAGTCACCGATGCTTCAAACAGTCAAACTGACAAGAGCAAAAGGTACAGTCTCCCACTCCTTCTGCTTTTTGTGCTGTAACCACCCACACCCACATGTCCCTGTCAGTTATTTTTTGTCCCTGATCCCAGAACAAGTCATCCATCTATAATTCAGTGACTATACTAATATCAAGTCCTAATTAACATTTATCAGATCATTTACCCAAATGTTAGCTCAATTGGTCTGTTAAGGTGCACATGTCATGAACTGCTAGCTAATGCAGTCGTCGTAGTAACAGCAACAGCTCTGCGGATGAACGCTTATGATCGTTTCTTTGCTGCAGGTTATGATACTGTTGAAGTGTGTTGTATTGTGCTGACAGGTGTTTCTGTTTTGGCCATCCTATTCATATCAAACAAGCACTGAATTGAAAAAAAAAAAAAAAAAATTCTGTTAAGCAATACAGTACAACAAACACCAGTCTCTCAAAGTTAAATCAAAACCTCTGGATGTTGTATCAGATTAGCTAAATTCACCTAACAACAAAATTTGCTTGTACAGTAATCGTGCAGTTTTGAAAAGCCATGTTGTATATTTACATGGCTACAGCAACACATATATTTATGTGTGTGGACGTGTTGCAGTGATCCTCCTCTGTCTGTTGAGTGCGTGTGTCCTGGTCTAATTTAGTGACACGTGCCAGCTTCTTGGCTCCTTGTGCCAGAGCAGAAGCCCTCCACTGTTGATAAGGAGGTGGGGCATTAGGGCAGTCCTTGACTATTTATAGCTGCCCCTCTACAAGCATTCGGGCCATTATGGTGTCTACTTGGATCGCTTCCCCAGTCTTGCTCGTCTCAGTATCCTCTGCCTCGCTGATTGACTGTGTGCTGCCGGCAGATTGCAGGGAAACTCTCCAACATGCATTGCTGACAGGGTGTGGCCTGTTTCTCTTTATGGCTCTTCTTGTTTTAATCTGTCATTCTGATCTGTCAGCTGATCTTACACAATGCGTGCTGATACATACATAAACCCAACAGTAACTATAATTGTAATCTCCTGTGCCTGATTATAGCAGAGGATTCCTCCAGTTCAGGCTTGTCTCTTTTTCTCTGTGCCTTTTGTGGTTTCCTCTGCTGCGTTAAGCCCATCCTGGCCACCCAGTCCTCAATGGAGACCACTGTTGGCTTTCATCTTTACTTGCATTGTCTTAAGATTGCAATTATGTTACATTTTAACTTTTATCTTTTAATCCTGGCTCAGAACAGCAAGTATACACAAGTCTACACATCATTTCATTGTTCTTGATGTGTCTTTTGTTTCAAGTATACTGAGAGTCCCTTCACTAGCTCTAAAAGAGATGTGACAAAGTAACAGCTTAATAAAAAATACATAATATATTGGTATATACAGGGTGACACAAAAAACGGGAATCTTTTAACAATCCAATAAGACCAAGAGCGATGAAAGAAAATTATTTTAATCATAGTAATTGAAACCTTAAAGGATGCCATTTAAGAAACAATGATGGAATTTTCATTTTTGTCAGTGGCAGTGGTGCCACTTGCACATGTTTGTCAATACGCACTTCAGAAATTCCCGTTTTGTTTGGTCACCCTGTATTACAGGCACAGACTAGACTAAACTGCACCATAATACGTAGAATCCATGGGCTGCATAAACAAGAAATCCATGCACTACTGCTGGGATCTTTCTACCGTTATCTTATGATTAATATCTCAGCGGTAGAAACCTGCACACGTATATTATTTTTCTTTGATTTATGATGAGGCCTGTTTATGTGTGGCTAAAATAAGCGGTGGGAGCTGACTGTTTTTTGATGTTAACTGTAAAATGGTCAGATTCAACAGGTGGTGTTGCCAAAGTGTGACTAGAAAACAACCACTGTAAATAAATCAAGGAGACAGTTTATGCCTCCCAGTTTGCTTTAGTCTTCTGCTGCTTACCTGATACTTAAGAGCCACAACACAGTTGAGCAGAGATGCTACGTCTCCAACCGGACACTACAGGGTGATATGACAGGGGAGGCTCACTTGACTGTCTAGCATGGGAGGAATCAAGGCGATAGATTAAATCTACTTATGTTGTCAACTTGGCTAAATGGGGACATGTGACCCTGTTAGTCCTGCCCAACCCAAGAGCCTTGAATATGTCACAGCGTCGACTACTCAGTGCTTAACGCCCAGGAGGAGCTTATCTGCACACTGTTAATTCTCTCTTGTCCTGAACAGATCCCAGCTGTTGGGAATCCTGCCTCCCACTTGCCAATGCATTTTTTTTAGGGGGGGGTTTTGTATAAGTTGACAATAGACAGCAGTGCTGCTCACCAGCACTCTCTGCTCTATCTTCAGCTGTGTGGTCAGGGCAATGGCTGCAGATACATCTTCTTGTCTTTGTAGACCACCCACCATCGTTTAATGGCATTTCGCAGGTGGATTTAGCTCTTCCAGTCACGTATCTGTGATCGCACGCATGTTAGTATAATTACTGTAATGTATAGAGAGGTATTACTCTGTGAATATTCACAAGGCTCATCAAGCCTTATGATGGCATGATGTCAGCCATGCCGGTTACACAGGATCAGTGCTGATCATATTATTTCTTGCAAATCATTATCACACTCATCCACGCCACATGGATACCACCCATGCAAAAAAAATAGTATGTGTCTGCTACTGCTCCAGGAGCATTTAAGGTTAGATTGATAAGATTATATTAGCAACTCTGGCCACACACACCCACGCATTACACAGTAATTACCAGGAGATGATGTATTTAAATGTGTGACCTTTTAGAAGTTAAACTACCCTAATATTATTTTTCCCTGATGTATAAAAGTAGCACAGTGTAAATCATCACAGTGACAAGATGATTACATTTTTAGAAATGTGTGACCATGCCATTATTATTCTCTAGTTTTCAATGATTATATAGTCCGAATTTTAAATCTACATCAGGGCTGCATGACTCATTTCAGCTTCTACACTGTAAGGTATGTACATCCAGTTGTGATAAGGCACGGGATACAATATTAGAAAGCAAATTAGGCCACTGTGTAACATTATATAAACCATTGCACTGCTTGATAGAGAGTGACAACAACTTTCTTATGACTAATCTTACAGACAAACAGTCTGGACCATCTGATAAATAACTTAATTTAGCCTTCTTGTTACGAGTCCGGCGTGCATGAATGTAGAAAATCCAGGATAACTGCCCTAGTTTTTCTAAGAGCACCCAGTCTATTCCCTGAATTCTACAAAGGTATAAAGCCACAAATATTTGGTTGAATTAATAAAAATCAAGGTGTTGCTGCCTCATCCCCCTACCATTGGTTTTCAGCCTCAGAGAATTTTATGGGATTGTTGTGCTTTTGAGCTGCGTTGCATCGGTTGCTCCAGGCTCAGTCAGTCTGTGTGGGCCTAAGCGCTGATCATATTTCAACCTTGTGAGAACATCTCCAGAGCACCGGGTCTAATGGAAGTCATTTCTTCTCCTCCTCCGCTCCGCTCCACTCCATAATCTAAATCTTTAATATGCATTCCCTCTCCTCTCCACTCGTCTCTGGCCGTGCCCTCTCTTCTGCAGCCCTCTTCTCTTTGGCCCTTAACTCTGACATTTCATTGTAGGGCAACATTGTCTTCAGCTACCGTGATGCAGCCTTCCCTCTCACTGTGTCGCCTGAGAAAGGCCTGCCTGCAGATACAATGGGGTGGATTGTCTCAAATTGTCAAGACAGCAGGGGTCAGAGCGCCACTGACGTTGGCTTGCTGTGAAATCCAGAGTGGTTCCCACAATGCTGAACACAGATCCATGATCTTTTTTGGCTTTATTTAACAGTTAGAATTACAGACATTTATCCTAACAGGAGTTTTTGTGTGTTGTCCTATTTGGAAATAAAAAAAATATTGTATTGAAGAATAATTTGGCTTATATTTTGCTGTCATTCTATCCTAGCTATTATTAGGAAGTTATGTCACGGTGTACATATTAAAAATTATCCCAAAACATGTTCCCTAAGCTTTTCTGAGGAGTTAAAAATATCTAGCTTGCTGCTTACAGCTGCTCTGAGCGCAAATGTTTGTTCACATCCACCAGCAGAAAATTATAATACGCACTGTACTCTCCTCTTGTGATGACTGTGCTTTGAATGCCCTCTAGATTTGGGCCAAGCTTTGATGAGTCAGCCTCCCAGTGATCTCTTGTCACTGCCTCATCTGTCATGGGCATCATTACCAGGAAAATCCTAGAGACTAAAGTGCAGACAGGTGTGCGTGTAGGTGTATGTATGTGCATGCATGAAGGTATGTGTGTGTGTGTGTGTGTGTGTGTGTGTGTGCCAGTTTGTTTCCATGCATGCACAGCGATCTTGTTGCATTGGTGGACTAAAATTGAACAGTGATGAGGTGAATCAGACTGAATACTGGACACACTCAGTTTCTGTCTTACATTTACTGATGTTCAGTACAGAGTTGTTGATCTGTCCTTTTGTTCTTTATCCTGATTTCATGTTCTCTTTCTCTCTCAGCTCACAGTATTGTGGTAGTTCATATTTAATGGGCTTTTCAGGGAGATGGCCGGTATGTAAATACCAGGCCTTTGGCACCAGAGAATGATTCAAAGGTCTTCAGACGGCTGCCTCGTGACACAACAAACTTGACAAGGGCTAACTGGGCGGCAGAGACCATGAATCTGAGGCTGGTAGTTTCTGTTATGCTAAAAGATTACTGACACTGGGTCAGCAGTCACTGGCTACACAGGCAAAAATGTTCTTAAGAGTTATAAGACCAGTAAAATAAGATTACATTTTTATTATTTCCAAGTCGTTCTTTGTGACTGTGTGGATTTTTTTTCCAGTGAGCTGTTGCATGTTATTCAAGAGTGTTTGTGAAATATGATTCTGGTTCCTTGCAGACCTCAGCAGTTCATTTTGTTGTTGTAGCCTGCAGATACTGGGAAAACAGCAGCTGCAGGTCACTGTGAAACAGCGTGTTACTGTGGTTTCTAGTAACAACTGAATTTTCCCCAGGTGATCAGATACATACTCAGGTTTTGGAATAGTTTACTGTTACTGTGTCTTCTTATTCCAATGACATGCCGTCATGTCCCACCTTGGAGACACTGAGATAGCACATGCTGCCAGCTTGATCCTTCCACATTCTTCAGAAGGTATACACACATCCTTAAAATGGGTGTGGTGGTTTCTAGCAGCTAAAGCTTTTTAAAGTTGTTGACAGACAGAATGCCGCTCACACTCACTGGTTCTTTTTAGACACCTTTCCATTTAATCTTACTTCAGAGGAAAAGAAACACTAAGCCACTCCTGTTTCTGTCAAACCTGTTGAGGGCAGCAGACTGAAGTGGAGTTTATCATTACGGCTAAGAAATCAATCGTCTCCTCCCACCTTTTCTTATCTCCAAATCGGAGTGATTCAGCACATGCCCATGATTAATAGTGCATGATATTATTGGGTACTTGGTGGCAATTGTAAAGTGTCACATAGGAAACTGGAGATTAGCAACAACAAAAAGTTGAGAAGTATTGGACTGACAACATGAATTTCAAATGAATTTACTAGCACATTTATATTGTTTCATCAGTACTGTTATTAGAGACAACAGTGTTGCATTGATTTAGTTTAGCTCTTAAAAATGAAATAAATTAGACATACCAGTGCATTCCTCAAAATCTTTGCATTGTTGTCTGTGAATTGAGGAACTCTGACATAGTGATTTATGGTGCTTCTTCCCACATGTACAAATCTCTTTGTTGGGCAGGTTAAACAAAAGTGAACAATAAAGAAAATATGTGATTGTGCAACATATTCCAGTTAAATCATTCATTTAATAGGGCGAGATTTACCAACTTTATTCATGTGTGTCTCCACAGAGG
Source organism: Pseudochromis fuscus (assembly GCA_900323345.1). Classification (NCBI taxonomy): domain Eukaryota; kingdom Metazoa; phylum Chordata; class Actinopteri; family Pseudochromidae; genus Pseudochromis; species Pseudochromis fuscus. Next base: position 44,558 of record OOFC01000198.1, read on the forward strand.
GAATCCCTCAGGTGTACTACTTTGGCCCTTGTGGGAAATACAACGCCATGGTGCTGGAGCTGCTCGGGCCCAGCCTAGAGGACCTGTTTGACCTCTGTGACCGCACCTTCTCCCTCAAGACCGTCCTCATGATAGCCATACAGCTGGTAAGACCCTGAAGAGCAGAGCTGTGAGCGAACATTTACATAAGCTTGCTTTTTTTGATTTCAAGCTTCAAAGAAAATGTAGCACAATGCAGGATACTTTTTTTTTTTTTCATCGTGAAAGAAATGCTCAGGTGTCGTCATGGGCTTGTTCCAGAAAACAAGTTAAGCAACTTCTGAACCTAACCCTGAGCTATGAGTTGACAAATTCCTAACAAGGGAAACTCAGGATTTTCTGGCTCCAGCTCAACCAATCAGAGTTAGTTTAACTGAGTATGTTCATTCAAAGAAATTCCTAGTCTGGTGAATGGAAAACAAGAGTCAGTCAGTTAACACTATTATATTTAATTCAGCATATAGTCCACTCATTTAGCATTTATCAGACCTAATTTTTTCTTAATGGATCATAAAGTGTTGGAATCTGACAATATGGTTTACATTAAATATTTAAACATATTTATACAGCTGTAGCCTATCAGGGACAAACAGCAGCTGTCAATGAAAATGTAGATCAAACAGACAAGGGATCATTTTATTTATAGACCTGTGTACGCTTGTAATTTAAACCACAAACTGTTATGAATTTTGGTGATTTGCAGTACAGTTTAAATGTGAAATATTCACTTAATCTCCAATATGACAAAATAATTGTGTTAAGGATGTCACCACCAAAACTAATCACAACATGATCAGATTTGTTTTTGTTAATATTTTTAATCCCATTACAAATTGTATCATTGATCCACTAGATAACACGGATGGAGTATGTCCACACCAAGAGTCTGATCTACAGAGATGTGAAGCCAGAAAACTTTCTTGTTGGACGGCCAGGAAGCAAGAGGCAGCACACCATCCACATCATTGACTTTGGTCTGGCCAAAGAGTATATAGACCCCGAGACCAAAAAACACATCCCCTACCGGGAGCACAAGAGTCTGACTGGGACAGCACGCTACATGAGCATTAACACACACCTGGGAAAGGGTAAGAACATCTCAGCATGAGACTTTTATCATTGATAGGCAAAGCTTTGTTTGTTGTTACATTCAGTGTAATGTAAATGTCCTAGCTGGTTTATATAAAAATACATCATTGTCATCATCACTGCACTGAAAACCCGAGCATTAACATTAGTACATACAGACATTTGTTTGTTCATGGGAAGTTATTGTTGTTGTTTCTTGAGGTTATTGGTGATAGTATGAACTTGTTATTTTCTTTCAAAAATGTGATTAGATTTCTCTGATGTGTAGCTTAATTTCTTGGTTATTTTGAAGCATCTTCTTTTTTATCCTGCTCTTTTTCCTACATGGAGAGCCAGCAGTCTGCACGTTTAAGTCCAGCCAATCAGCTTGGGCGGTGATTTCTCTGATTAGGTCTTCCCCCTCTTCTCTAAGTAGAGCTAATCAGTAGGTGGAGTGTTTGGTCGCAATGAAAACTTGCAGACTGTTGGTCCTTCACCACACATGATTGGCCACCCCTGCTATAAAGCTTAATCATGGCCTTTATACTGTACAGGGGTAATTTAAACTCCAGAATAATTGTAGAATTGTGCTGTGTTTCCTTCTAGCCACTTGGCCTTCACTCTAGCCAGCTGCCTATGAAATAAGCACGTTTCTCGCTGCTAACTTAATTCTCATCTTGCTCTTTTAATTCCAGAGCAAAGCAGAAGAGATGATTTGGAGGCGCTGGGTCACATGTTCATGTACTTCCTCCGAGGAAGCCTCCCCTGGCAGGGCCTAAAGGTACTGTGGCGTATTGTTGGATATCATCCACATGTTGATATACATCAGACTCCTGTAATCCTCTTAATGTTCAGCATACCTTTGCACTCCAAAGTGCAGTATCTCTTTCATACCTGTCATCCACATGACCTTAGAGACAGAGGGCCCGGTGTGTACAACAGCATCCTCTCACACTAGTGACATTTCAAGGTCTCCCCATTAATGTGTTTGTATTAGTAGTTAAACTTTGAAGCACCCTCAGTTACACTGAGACAGAAACTAATCATACCTCTTTGATTTATTTATTTTATTTGTGTGTTTGCATAGAACAAACCTCATTCTTCTGGAGTAATAATAAACGATGAGGTGTCTGGATGTAAAAAATCAGGGACGAGGCAACATGGATTTAATCATAAACTGTATATAGAGATGAATGAAGCAATTGATCTCAAAAGTGAGGCCAGTTACAGAAGTGCAAATAGGTGTAATACCCCAGACGACCACTAGATGCTGGCTCAACAAAGCTCTTCAACTCAAAAATCATAATATTCAATCATGAAATACTCAGTCAGTACATTTTTCCCAGAGGTCAGTGTGATGTTATTGGCTAAAGCTAATTCTTCTTATCAGTGATCTGGTGGTGTATCTGAAAAAGAATCATAACTAAGTAGATATTAGTCTTCAAAAAGAGGAATATTTATGGCCTTAATCAGTTTAATCAACAGGTCTGGTCTCCAATGAGACCAGTGTTAAACTCAAGTCTCGTACACATTAGGCAGTGTAATTGGGTTCAAGGGTCGGACCCACCTCCTCACTCCTGCCTTCATAGCCAAACATGCATATAATATCTTCAAACCAATTAATTTGCATTATATAACATCTCATTTGTGTTTTGAAAGGTTGTGAAATGTAACTCCGAGCTTTGACTTCCTCCTGCTGGAGTTGGAATAGGTGATGGTAACAAAGAATAGAGCTTGTCCTCCTGATCACCCCAAACTCACAGACCTGAGAGTAAAACTCTTTAGGCTCTTCAAAACTGGATTCTATTGTAAATGACTTAAAACTAATAATTTGCTTTAATGTTCTAAACACACCCAAAATACAATACTAGCAAATAGTGGTGGATGACATGCTACATAATGCTACTGTTATTTACAGAAGAATTATGCCGCAACTCACTTTCATTTGCTTATGTGTTACTACACACTCAATCACATACAAGAAGAAGATCATCTTTCACACTTGCTTTGTATCAGGGTGGTTGAGAGAAGGAGCTTAAAGCACTTAGAAACACAGCCAAGATGACAGGCGCCTGGAGGGCAGGTTATAGCAGGCAGCAGAGTTGCTCTCTGTTTTTGAAGGCATCAATATCAAAGGTGTACATAGAATAGACTAGAAGACAAGACACCTCATCTGAACATTTGCTGTGTGGGTGGAAGCTCTCGGTAGATGAATGCGAGGGATGTATAAATGTGGGGGATGTCGGACGGCTCGGGCCAAACCAGCCCTCACCAACATGCAACATGAGAGTTAGCATCAGAATACAATGACGCACTTTAGAGACCAGTTGTGGAACTTGCACAGTTGTACTCACAAGTGTTTGTAGTGTAACTGTAGATAACCTTGCAGGGCACATCCTAATGAAAGTATCAACAGTGGACAGTCAATACATTTTTCCGACAACAACCCGTCATCTGTAGATACAGCAGCACTTTGATGCATACAGTGGTTAATGCTAATACCTTGACCCTGATACCAAAGCATAGCTCAGTTTGCAACCACACAAAAAGTATCCATTCAGTTATCCTGTGTACCCAAAGACATGGGACTTAGAAGGAGTCTTCATATTTTGCACACTGTTCAGGTCACATGATCTAACCCCACCATCTCCTGTCATGCAAACTTTTCTGTATTGCATAGTTCTCAAACCACGATCCTTTGAATCAGCTTTTGGTAAAATTGGTCCAATGATCTACTGAGCAGTCTTTTATGGTGTATGATATGTTGAACAAATTCTTCTATGTCTGCATTGTCAGAGCAAATTTCCTCCATCGCCGAGCTCCTGTGCTGTACATATCTTTTTAATGACTCAAGAATGACTAACCGGAGAATTTGCATCTGCCTGGAACTAAACACCCTGATATAAGACACATTTGAATATTATATATATTCATTTACACCCCACACATCTATGCAGGTGCTCGATTTGGAATATAATTAATGCATTATTTCTTTTCCTTCTAGGCTGACACTTTGAAGGAAAGGTATCAGAAAATTGGAGATACCAAACGAGCAACACCAATTGAAGTGCTTTGTGAAAGCTTCCCTGGTCAGTAGAACAATCATATTCCTTTATGGTTTATCATTTAAGTTGTTGTAACATGTATCATGTAAGTCTTTTTTGAATTGTAGTTTGTTCTTATTTGACTCTATGTTCTCTTTTGTTACAGAAGAGATGGCCACCTACCTGCGCTATGTGAGGAGGCTGGACTTCTTTGAGAAGCCTGATTATGATTACTTGAGGAAGCTCTTCACCGATCTGTTCGACAGGAACGGCTATGTCTTTGACTATGAATATGACTGGGTCGGCAAATCACTTGTGAGTGCCTCTTACTGAATCCACTTGCACTCCGCTCCCCCTTTCCCTCCAAAATCCCACGCATTGCCCATCATGTCTCACTGATGGTCTAAGTGGGTTTTTTTATATTATTGCTCTCATTGTAATCACTTGTCCTGAGAACAAAACTGGTTGTTTTTGTCAACCCTGTTACTGAAAAGTGCCCTCACTGTGAATATATATGTATATCATATAGTTTATTTAGAAAGACAGAGCAAGAGGGTCTCAAAAATGAGGCCAGAGCAAATAAAAGTGCAATACAACAGCCACCAGATGCTGCCTCCAAAAAACTCTGGCTCCAATCGTCTTCAGTTCAAAAATCTTCATTTTTAATCATGAAATACTGAAAACTCGATTCTCACACATGAGGCAGTGTCCTCATGGTCATAGCTCAGACTCACTTCCTCACTCCTCCCTTCAAATCCAAATATGGTCACTTCTGGCTCCAAACACCCAACATGGCAACTTTCAAACATTTCGCATGTGTATATTCATTACATCCTAAATCAGTGGCCATGGCCTTTATTTAAACTGCAGAATGTGTCTCTCCATTACACACTGAAAAATGATGTGTAGTTTTTAACCAGAACTTTGTTAATATTGGAATAACTATTAATAATTTAACGCAGCAAGAACAAATTGGTTTTACGTAGCATTCTTCTGTGCTCATCTTGTTGGGTTAATTAATCCAGTGCATAGTTGGTCCAATATTTACCCAGTTCTGGTTTGAAACCACACAGCATTTTCGGGCTTATTTGTTGCTGGCTTGCATTAGAGGCACAACTTTATTTCTAGTTTCCAATGTTTAATAAGGTATATTAGTCAAATTTTAGTACAAAACATGTAATGTGAGCAGAGCGGGTCAAAACATTAGTGAGGAAAAAGTTTACGCTGTTGAAACAAACTCAATACTTTTTTTAACATTTCAAAATAAAACACACTAGCAGACATAAATCCTTTATTTTTTTGCCCAGGCTTTTATTGTGAAATATTTGCAGGCACACCATGTTTAATTTATTCTTCGCTGTTTTTCCCCAGCCTGTGTTTGGGGTCCACCCGTTATTTGTTCATATCGACCATAGTCCTCGTCATTATTAGAAATCCAACTTTTAATTTAATACATTTTGTTATTTGAAGAAAAATAGTTTTTCTAGAATACAACCATTACTTTTCTTTGTATTGCCTTTAGGTTGTTTTCTCTGTGATACTGAGGTTGTTTTCTTGTTTCTTGCAGCCCACACCGATAGGCCCCATCCCCAGTGACACGCCCCTGCAGCCCAGCAGCAGAGACAAAGCACAACAGCAGACCAAAAACCAGGTGAGGTTATCAACTTAGAACACAACAAACACACACCACACCCAGCCACCATGTTTCAAACTCGACTGACTGACCAGCCAACCAACCCTGTCGTTCAAGTTCCTCTGCCAGGCTGCTCTCGTTGTGTCCAACTGTAAGCAACTTCCTGGAGAAAAATGGCTGCTGTTGTTCAGTTCCACTTCTCCGTCGTTCCTGTTCCTGATTGGTTGGCAGTGACGTCAGCTTTCTTGTGATGTCAGACAAGAAGTCTTTTAAAAAATGCCTCATTAGTAAATTACCAGGCATGCACGCAGGCACAGTCATGAGGAAGACTCTTCTGCTCCAGCTGTGAAACAAACAGTTTTTTTGGCTTCAATGAATTCTCCACACCTTGCCACTCTAAGCTCCAGTCATTGCATGCATGAGTTGAAAATGCAAATTGCATTGTTCATACCAGTAATGACAAGCTATACGCTTAGTTTGTGACAAAGTGTAGACGTTTTGTTTTTATTTTAATAGCATGCTATCCGAGCCTTGTTTTTTGTTTTTTGGGGTTTTTTTACCTTCTAAAAAAACAGGGTAATAATTCATGAGTTTTATTATATGGCAATATCTATAAAATTTCTGATAGACACAAATAATGGCACAAATCACATTATTGCACTTGATGAGTCTGACTCATCGTTTTCCGTAAAGCCGTGTACAGGCAGTGCATTCGATTTTATGATTGACTTATTACTGTGGACTCTAGCCTCTTTACTGCTCTCCATTTAACGTGATTGGCTTGGTAACAGCTCGCCACCCTTTAAAGCCCTCGAAGCACCACCTCCTGTACCCTGTACATTGCTCACGACTGTAAAAACCTGTAACATCCTGGTGAAAACAGTCAACCAGATCAAAGGGAAAGTACCTGCTATCTGCCTCTGTAGTTAGGGGTCATATTTATTGAGGTGAGAAGAGGAACGAGGAAGAGAGTTTTTACATTTTCAACAAATAAAAGGACAATGTTAAAACTGTAACATTGTTTATTGTAGTGAGTCCCAGTGCTAGCTGAGGTGATCAAGGCTGTTCTTGTTTACTCCTGCATGACTTTATTAGTGTGTTGATCTGTGCTTCACATAAATTTTTGCTTCCCTCTACTCCTCTATTAACATAGTTTGTCTTAACAAGCCTGCTTCTGCTTGGGAGATGTCTTCTATAATTTTTTTTGTTTTTGTTTCTTTTTTTTTATTTCTTTTTTTATTCACCCCCCCTCCTCCTTATCACTCGTCTTCTTTCTTCACTCC
>OOFC01000198.1:59365-81437 GCA_900323345.1 Pseudochromis fuscus
TGATGAGCAGGTATTTTGAAAATAATAAAGGTTGCAGTTTACTTTCAGTGTTCAGTGCAGCAGTATTGGGGGGTAAAGTTTAATTATAGGAAATGTTCAACATTTTGGAAAGGTTATTTATGTTATATTTTGATGTGAAACTACAGTCAGCTGCTAGTCATCTGTCTCTGTGTAAAGGTAACAAAATATTTTTCTTTAATTCAAAGAGAAACTGAATGTGTAAAAAGAAGAAGTGCTGTATTATTGGTTCTATATGAGGAAGTGTGCAGGCTGATTTTTGGCTGGGCACAGTAACTCCCAGGAGTTTCCTCTGGTTATCTGGGAACCTGATGATGAAGTCTCTGTAAGGCAGTAAGAGCTTCTACATCTTATGTGAAGCAAGGGTAAAGTAAAATATTTAGCTATTGCTCAAATACATCAGCCTTCCATGCAAGACAATTAACTACAGCATAGAAAATTATGATGCAAGAGGGAAAAAAAAGCAAAAAGCAAAAAGGCAGAAGTATAGCAACCAAATTCCAGTGAAAGGACAACACAAGAACTCAGGAGATGTTTTAAAGAAGAGGGAAGTAACTCTGATGTCATCATGTTATCCAGTGCAGCCAGTGGTGTAGTCTTTATTGTAGTGGGTATCATGATGTTTCCCATCCCAGCCCCATGTATACCTGCGTATCACGTAGACTACACCACTGAGAGCAGCTCAGCACTGGAAGCCATAACATGTGTCTGTAATTGTTGTTTTGTTTAGTAACAAAGAGGCTGTGTGATTGCTTCAAATGTGTGTGTCACTGTGTAGGTACGCCTTCACCGTGGTGGCCAACATCACTGTGTACGCCATGGCCTGGCTGCTGTTTCACTTCCAGTCTGAGCACAATGTGGACGCCTCCTTCTCGGACAACCTGGGCCAGGGTGACATCCCTCTGTTCAGGGTGAGAGAGGAGAGACACCTGAGAGGATTCACTGTTCAACACAATTGCCATTTTCCCCTGAGCTGTGTCTCTCTGTCTCTGTTCAGACGCTGGCTCTCATCATGCTGGCCATCGGAGGGCTGTTCTCTTTGATATTCCACATGGGCACCAAAGAGGGAGCCTCAGCGTCAGAGAGAGAGGATCGGCTGATCACACCCTCCCCGTCACAGGAGTCTTTCAGTCGTCCAGTGTTTCAGTGGAAGCACTGGTTAAAGGAACCGTCCTTCTACCAGGTGACCCCTGAATCTCTTCTTAGAAACCTTCTGCTTCTTCTCTTCCTCTCTCTTCACTGAGAAATCTCTTTCTGGGAACTGGACTGGACATCTGCTTGTTCCCCATCATTTCCATACAATATGAAAGTTAATCAGAACTTACTTTAAACTTGAGGCAGTTCTGTAATTCATCATAGTGAGCATCAAGTCTGTTACTTTTTGTTTGTCATCACTGCATCATCACAAGATAACACACGCACAGTTCACTGTTATGCATCTGCTTTTAAACTGCATTATTACCACAAAATGTTGATATTGAAATAAGTGAATGCAGGCTTGGTCTGACTGGAATCAGAGATGGGTATTGATCTATTGTATTGAACGTTGTCTGAAAACATCAAGTATTTTAAACATTAATTTAGCCGGCACTGGGTGCTTTTTGTTAATTTTACATGTATTATTGCTTGTGTGACGTTCCCTCACATCCTCTCATCAGCATTTATAGTTCCCAATATATACTGAGAGAAAACTCTGGTTTTCAAATTATAGAATTTGATCCCAGTTTCCAAATTAAAGCACTTCAGACTAAGAAAAAACAAAGTTACTCAAGAAAAAAGCAGTAATTTATTCTTTAATTCCCCAACCATCCAAAAATGAAAACACTAGCGGCATTGAATTTATGAGAGCATCAATCTCTCTCTGAGGGATAGTGTCACTGGAAACACATCGAATTATCTTGTGACTTCAGTTTGACGTCTTTACGCAATGAGCATGCCGATGGCCTGATCAGAAACCGGAGTTGTGGCATGGTCAAAAAGTAATACCATTTTATTGCCAAAGTGAGTACTGCCCAAGGATATACAGCACCAAGAAAAAACTGTCTCCATTGAGCTCTGTCTATGTTAAAGTACAAAGAAAGGATTGCCAGAAGTGCATACTCTCCCGAGTACACATGTGACCTAAAATCACAGACAAAACTGTTTGTAAACTGAAAAACAGAGAAATTGTTATTTTGAATTTTGACCCCAGGCTGAAACAAAAATATTAAGCAAAGAAACATTTGTGTTTTTAAATTCCCTCAGTGTATATTTATTTTTTATATCCGTTTTGGTTCTGAGATATCAGATCCCCATTATCAGAAATTTCAATCATTATTCAACAAGTGTGATACATTTCACAGCTAAAGAAATCTCTGTCCTCTGCAAACTCCATCCATCCATCCATCCATCCATCTTCTACTGCTTGTCGGGTCAGGTCAAAGGGGCAATAGCCTAAGCGGGGAAGCCCAGACTCCCCTCTCCCAGCCACTTCATCCAGCTCTTCCCAGGGGATCCTGAGGTGTTCCCAGTACAGCCCAGAGACATAGTTTCTCCAGCGTGTCCTGAGTCTTCCCCGGAGTCTCCTACTGGTGCAGGGGGGGACAATGCTGGTCCTCGAGGGCCACTATCCTGCAGGCTTTAGATGTGTCCCTCTTCCAATACACCTGATTCAAATGATCAGGATCATTAGCAGGCTTCTGCAGAGCTTGATGATGAGCTGATCATTTGAATCAGGTGTGTTGGAAGAGGGACACATCTAAAACATGCAGGATAGCGGCCCTCAAGGACCAGGAGTGCCCACCCCTGTACTGGTGGGACGTGGGCTGAAAACCTCACCAGGGAGGTGTCCAGGAAGCATCCTAATTTGAAGCCTGAGCCACCTCATCTGTTCATCTGGTTCTTCTCAACTCAGAGGAGCAGCGACTCTACTCCGAGCTCCTCCCGGATGATCGAGCTTCTCACGCTGTCTCTAAGGGAGAGCCCGGCCACCCTACAGCGGAAGCTCATTTTGGCCGCTTGTACCTGCGATGTTGTTCTTTTGGTCACTACCCAAAGCTCACGACTATAGGTGAGGGTAGGAACGAAGATCGACCGGTAAATCGAGAGCTTTGCCTTTCAGCTCAGCTCCCTCTTCACCATCATGGATCCGTGCAGAGTCCACATTACTGCAGACGCTGCACCAATCCGCCTGTTGATCTTCTACTTAATCCTTCACTCACTTGTGAACAAGACCCCAAGGTACTTTAACTCCTCCACTTGGGGCAGCATCTCTTCCCCGATCTGGAGGAGACTCTCCACCCTTTTCAGGCTGAGAACCATGGCCTCAGATTTGGAGGTGCTGATTCTCATCCCGGCCACGAACCGATCCAGTAACTGTAAACTGGCACACAGATTAAGATTCTCAGCAAGTGGTTGATCCAGCATCTTGGTGAATTTGCCCTTGATAATGTTCTGTCTCAGTGTCTCACGTGTCATCATATGACTCGATGATGTTGTGATCTGTGGGTTTCAAACTGTCTGCTGCAGGGCTCCTTGTTGTTCTTGAAGGTAGTTTTTTTATGATGCTGGCTTAGGGCTGTTGTCTTCCTACAGAATAAATTTAGAAGCCTCCCTGATGATACTACATGATAGATAAGACTATAAACATCTAAAGTGTCTAAACTGTGCATAGTATTGTCCTCAAAGTGTAGTTGAATTGTTGTTAAGTAAAACAAAACAATAACTTTAATTCTCATGTCCCTGATTTTGTTCCAGGTGGCTTTTCTCTACATGTGCACCAGACTAATTGTGAACTTGTCTCAGACCTACATCTCAGTTTACCTCACCAACTCCCTCATGCTGCCGAAGGTACAGCCACACAGTATTCACACACCATAGACTGTATATAGAAATGGACAAAGCAAGTGGCTCTCAAAAATGAGGACAATGTGGACGTGCTGTTACAGTTTGTGTTTAGTACAGAGGACGAAGCAGTTCCAAGGAAAACAGTTCAAAGATCAAAAGGTAAGTAGACCAAAGAGGCGTCGTACAAAATGACGAATCCAGCTCAGCAAATTCCAAGCTTGAATCCTGGGCAGGCAGGCTCAGTAGCGGCATGGTGGCTCTAACAGGTGGCAGAAAAACAAAGTCCAGAAACAATCCTCTCCAGCCAATCAACTCAGCCGGAGTCAATAACAACATGACAAGAACTCCTATAAGAAACTGTACAGCTCCAGGCAGGACTGCTCACTGTCAGAGACATGAAATATTCTGCACTGGAGAGTCCTCACAGAGTATATAAAGGCTGCTGATGGGGAGAGTGAGGACAGGTGAGCCAAATTACCCAGATGCAGCACATTGCCACAGAGGACAGCCAACCACACCACTACTGCATACCCGTCTGCCAGAGGGAGAGAAAGAGGAAAATAGGAAGGAGGGAGACAGGAAAACACAAACCCCAAAATACCAGATCCTCACACATGCAAGAAGTGCAATACTGCTGATGGCCACTAGATACTGGCTCCAATAAAACTCCAATTGACTTCAATTCAGAAACCATTATTTTCAATCATGAAATACTCAGTCAATAGTTTTTTTTCTGGTGCTAAACTCAAGTCTTCTTTTTTAACAAAGCAGGATAATTCAGTGAATACTAGGCTACAAAAAGAGGAAGATTGAGACCAGCCCTGACCTCCAGTCTCATACACACTGGACACTGTCCTTGCGTTCAAGGGTTAGACCCACCTCCTCACTCCTCCCTTCATATCCAAACATGGTCACTTCTGGCTCCAAACAACCAACATGGCGATGTTTCACTGCCAATCGAGTTCACACACCAACAGGTGATGTCACATTAGCTTTGTCCAGTCTATATACAGTCTATGCAACATGGTGACTTTTGAGTTTTTGGCTTGTTTGCTGCACACTGTGTTGTACTTTAATACCACTCCTCCCCTCTCCTCAGAACTTTATTGCCATCATACCTCTGGTGATGTATGTCAGCGGCTTTGTGTGCTCTCTGGCCATGAAACCAGTCACCAAGCTCACAGGCATCAGTGTGAGTGTCTCACTTTTCATGGTCTAACAGGAATTATATCAATTTATACAAATAACATCAGTGAAATCAAGCAGTTAGAGGGTAGATATGAGATTACATTTTTTTTCATGCTGTATTAAAATTTTCTTTGTGGGATGACAATCATGCATGATATGCATTAAACCCATCCTCATGTATAATTATACACACTTGACAAGATGTGTCTGATTGCACTGACCTGTGTTATGAATAATAAGTTGGTGATCTGAAAGAAAAGTTATGTTAAATGTATTTATTGACAGATGACCTACTTGATCGGCCTGCTGCTGGTGTTCAGCTTTGCTGCCTGGGTGTTTCTGGACCATAAAATGGGAGCTGAGAGCATCTATGGGGCAGCGGCCCTGCTGGGAGCGGGTTCAGCTACCATCCTGGTCATGTCTCTGTCCATGACAGCCACGCTCATCGGGGAGCAGACGGTAGGTGGAAAAGAACAAACCTACAGGTTTATAACTTCGTTACAGGGAAGCAGCTGATTTTCCTCTTATTGAAATGCTGCCTTTTCAAAATAATGTTAGAAATCATGCTTTAAAGTGACATGTTTCATTTAAACAAAAGTTTTGTTTTGTGGTTAATTTTGAAGAACAATATAGTTGTCACATCCCAATCAGCTACCCAGTCACAGGAGGATTAACTCAAAACCAAGGCTGATAGCTGTATTACTGTGTGAATTATCCAACCAGTTTGTTGTCATGCTGCTGGATTAAAGGCAGGTTTGATGATCCTTTGAGAAACATGTAGGTTTGTAATGGTCACATTAAATGTTACAAATCTTTCATGTCCAACTTTCTTCTCTGAAAAGCCATGAATGAAAAGGCTGAATGAAGGCTCACACAGGGTTTTACTGTGTCTCCGTCACAGAGCAACACTGTGAATAACTGTGTGGGCTTTTCAGACACATTTCAATCCATTGTGCTTTTCTGCAGTGACTGTAATAATCTTTGATCTCCATCTTGTTTGGCAGCAAAGTGGAGCCTTTGTTTACGGATCGATGAGCCTCACAGACAAGGTGGCTAATGGTGTGGGGGTCGTCCTCATCCAGAGCATCTGGCCGTGCAGGTGAGTCCGTCTGTGACTGACACCCCACAGTCTTTTGACTCTTAACATCAAGTTTTAGTGAAAGCTGTGAGGATGGTAGGCATTTCCCACAGAGACAACATCATCCATAAATATCTGTCTGGTTTCACTTCTCTGAAGTTTTTCCTGTTGAAGCTAAACAATTGTGGTGGTGACAGGGGATTTTTGTGTATATATTTGTATCAGCATATTTAAACCTTAATTCTCACCAGCCTTATAAACCCTTGTCACAAGTTGAACATTTGTACATTGCAGCAATTTCAGTCTTTGCTGTAAAACACCCAAAATAACTAAAGATCAGATAAGCATGAAAAATTAATGAATGAAAAATGTTTGTGGTAATGTTATCTGGGCTTTACTTGCTGGAATAAATTATGAAGTACATTGTGATTGCTGTGAGGCATCTGCAAGAAATCACATGGATTTTGATAGTAAATAATAGTGGCGAAAACAAGTGACTTTCAAGGCATCTGCAATAAAGTTATGCTGTTGCTGCTATTTCTGCACTGATGAAATTATTAGATTAACAGGTAATAAATATTGTGATAAACTACATGAAAACTTCTCAGTGACGCAGCCAGAATCCTTATCCGTTCAGCATCTGCTTCTCTCACACACTCAGTTAGTACTAAAATCTCTGTACATAATATAAACCTATAGGTTTAAACTGTGACTGGATTTGCCCGTGGCTACACAAGAGAGAAACTTGTTTATGTCCAAGAAAACTCTCAAAAGACTGAAATATAGACATACCTCTGTGCCATTGCATATATACTCTGTCTGCTGTTCTTTCTTTCTTGTCTGGCTCTAACACCACCTTAGACTATTTATGCATGTACTTATTTGTTTGTATATTTTTGTCAGTCCATCTGTTACTGGCATAGTGGAAAAACTAGAGAAAAAACAGTTTATGTGTTGTGTATATAGAAATGGATGAAGCAACCAGGCCTCAAATATGAGGCCAATGTAGAAGTGCAAACAGTGCACTAAATACTGACTCCAAAAAACTCTGACTCCAAATGAATTGAATTCAAAATTGGTCATTTTCATTCATTAAATAGTCATTCTGATGATAAGCTAAGACAGGGGTGGGCCATCCTGGTCCTCGAGGGCCGCTATCCTGCATGTTTTAGATGTTTCTTTCTTCCAACACACCTGATTCAAATGACCAGCTCATCATCAAGCTCTGCAGAAGCCTGCTCATGATCCTGGTCATTTGAATCAGGTGTGTTGGATAGCAGCCCTCGAGGACCAGGATTGCCCACCCCTGACCTAAGGTCAACTGTTCTTATAAGTGATCTAGTTAACAAAAAAAACATAATTAAGTAGATATTAGGCTTCAAAAAGAGGAATAATTAGTGGCATGGTTAGTTTCGTTAGTCACAAACCAACAGGTGATGTCATGTTAGTCGCAACCATTCTACTATATGCAGTCTATGGTATCATGCAATTTATAATGAGTAAATGGTTTAACAAGATAGTCTTGCTGTTTTACCTCACAAGGGTTTAGTCTATAGCATCAGTAGAGCTGGATTATGCCTTGACCAAGGTTTGTTCCCTCCCGGTGTTTCTTATTCATTATTTTATTTATTTATTTCTGTCTTGAAACTTTAGTCATTTTTTTTTCCATACAAATAACCAATGATTCAGTTTATTGACATTAAGAAACAAAATCAAAAATCCAGCCCTGTTCTTTATCTTGAAGATGTTTGTTTTCACTTCAAAATAAGATCACAAAATAATAGATTTTTAAGTAGATTTTTCTAACTTTTCTGTGCACATTTTATTTTCACATCTCCAACCTTACTATGTTGTTTCCCTCTCTCCTCCACAGCACAGAGGTGTGTTGCCCAGACTGTGTTTGGTTTTATCGGGGTGTCATGGCAACAGTAACCGGAGGCGTTGCCTTGGCTGCAGCACTTTGCCTGTTCACGATCATCCTCTGGCCAATCAGATTACGGAACACTTAGGGCTGGTACTCCACACTACAGTCGGAAAAATAATCTCTAATTTCAGGGATTTTAGGACCTGCAATAGGATTAAGTGAAATTTGGATTTACATTGATGTTCTCTGTTTATGTCTACGCTCAAACGCACAATCAAAATGCCAGCTGGATGTGTTCAAGCTCCAAAATGCTCATTAGATGTTCAGACAGAATGGACTTTTTCTGTGTTTGATCATTTTTCTTTTTAGGCTTTTAAGGGAAGGCCTTTGCTGTTGGATGAAGCAAACTGTGCACATCATAACTCCATGCTACCATCTAGTGACTGAATATATAACCACACTACTTTACTGTAGGCGCTTGTAACCTGCTGATGCTGGGAATTATATTAAAAGCACTACACCTACCACTCTAATCACAAGTTAAGCATGTGGTTACATTTAAATGTCGAGGTGACTATAGAAATTAAATAATTTACAAACACATCAATAAAAATGTATGTATATTTCATTAAAATATAATAATAATACAGTTCTGAAGGAAAAAAAAAAATTCCTGAGTGGTTTTTAAATAATAATTACCTTATAGTTTAATATTGAACATAATAAAAATAAAAATCTCTCCCTCCTTTACTTTGTTCCTTTGACTGTGGTTGAAGCCAAATGTTTTCGCTGATCTGGCAGCAACTGTGGCACTGATCCAACAAAGTGAACTGAGTGAACTTCAGTCTTGAGTCTTTTTGTGGGTCTAAACACAAAAGGTAACACTTTTCTGACTATTATTATTATTAGTATTACTACTACTCACTTTGATTTGACTTTGACTCATGTGTGCTGTAGGAAACAAATGACCAAATATTGTTTGGTTTGTTGAAGAGATAGATTTTGAAAATATAAAATGCATCAGTGAAAGGTTTTACACAAAAAATGAAAAACTTCATTTAATTTAAAAACTGTAAGAAATTCTTTCTAAAACTGTTTTCTTTTGCATTTTAAAATCACAATTAATCATATATATCTTTCTCTGTGTTATGTTATATGTATGATGCTTATGTTGAATCTGCTGGTCTTCATATGGTCTGCTCGCTGGTCTTTTTCTTGTTGTATAAATGTCTGCTGTTAAAATCCTTTCATGTTTAATATAATTATTGCACAAATTTGCACCAGATAACTTTAAAATATGGCAACAAGGGTCATGCAGAGTGACACTAAATCAAATTCTTCTTATAATGGAAATAAAAAAATATTATTCTATTCCTATTTTTGTGCTGATGTACTAACAGACTCCTTTTTCATTATGACTTTACTCTGTCTATGCAGCCTAATTTTTAGGATTGCTTTGTTATTTTAATGTTTTATACTGTATTTTGTTTCCAGTGTTACTTTAGGTTATAAGATCAGCAGAGTGTTTTACCAGGAGATTTGTATCCCAGCTACTATTTACTGTCACAGTTATTCCTCTTCAATGTTTTATATTTCTTTCACATTTCTTATTGCTCTTTAAGAACTACATTGTCTTAATGGTATTGGTCAATGACATTAACTCTGTATCTTGAGGGATACATTAATTTGACTCAGGTTATGTGATTACATGCAAACAATTTAAAAACATAATTTGCATCCCAAATTATCATGGCTGTAATACGTGTTTTTATTTGTTCACGTTTATTATATTTGGAGAAGATCTTGTTGAATTGTAGTATACAAAAACATAATAAACAATTGCAGCCTTTTAAACGTTGGTACATGAACTGTAAAAGTGGACAAATGTTAAATTGACCTCCTCTAAATGTGCAACCTTGTATCCTGACAGATGTAAAATAAAGATGCAAAAAAAAAATAATGAATTGTGTCATTTTAGCCCAAATACATTAGAAAATATAACAAGTTTTTCAAATACATATGCTTGCCCATTTAAGAGTTAATCTATTTTTTTCAGACTTCTTCTTCTTCTTCTTTCTTCTATGTTTTTCTCCTTCTTCTTCTGCGTCTTCTAATTCTTGTTATTAGTAGTATTAGTAGTAGTAGTAGTAATAGCAGTAGCATTAGTAGTAACATTTCTTTTTGAATATACCTGTCCAGTATGGTTGTTTGCGGCAGAAAGCCCGTCCTCTGGCGGTTGAAACGTGGCGGTGGTGCGGTGCGGTGCGGTGCGGTGCGGTGGGGTTGATCACCGCGGACAGGCGGGACAAAGCGCTTGTTCAGAGGCTGCTGTTGTAGACCGTTTGTCTCGGACTCTGCTCGGGACGGACGCTTTTAAAACGGACAAACATCTTCACCTCAAATCAAAAGGTCCACTTTAACACAGAGGGCACGACAGAAACTCGTCACTACTCTGACGGACGAGTTAATGCACTAAATTGGAGACTTTTAACGGAAAACAAGGACGGACGCTGGTCAAGCTTTTACTCCCCCTTAAAGATCCACAGGTAAGATGACCGTAAGGTGGATTAAAGATATTTAAACGGCATACTGTAAAAATATTTGTGGCAGATAACTTTGCTTAAGTTGTACTAATGATTTTTGTTTAAATTAATTTGTTAAAAGTCGCTGCCTTTACACTAAGTTATTGACTTAACGGTAACTTCACGGACGTTTTGTAACTTGGACAGGTGGGTCCCATACTAGCTAGCTAGTTAGCTTAACTGTTATTGATCATTAAGAAATCAGTTTAACCCTTACATACTGTTTGGCTCAAATCTGATCCATTTTGACATTTGACAGCAGTAAAAATACCCTAAATGAGTATTTTAAAGGGACAGTGGCATAGACTGTGTATAGATGGACACTCACTGCTCTCTGAAACATAAATTAGGGATTAATTATCCATTTATTACTGTCATATATTGTATTGATACATTGATACTCAGATTTTGATATAGACACTTGTTATGATCTGAACCAGACTGTGAAGGCATCAAATAGGAACTGTATGTAACTGTAACTTTAACTGTGTGTTAAAAGGATTTATCAGAACTGCATCAGAACAAAACAGCAAAATAAATTTACATTGCCCATTGTAATACAAATTGTGTAGACTTTTGGACGAATTTGCCTTGAGATTCAAGCAGGTCACGTTTAAAACAATCTTTGTGTATAAACAAACATACAGTATAATTCATGAATATGAAAACACTGCAGTCAGTTTAGTTTGTTTTTGACGGTGGTTTTTAATGTGTGTTTACATCAGTCATTGTGTTAAGGCACGCCAAAACAGTTTGAAAATACTGACCTTTGGCCCATAAGTATAACTCATATGTGTGTGAAGTACTTCTGTTGTCCTACAGAAATACAGAGTAGGCATTTAGGCCACTTGTATGACTAAATTTAAAGTTTTTAGTGTTGTGCTGTAGTCTCGTAATCACTGTAATGACTGATTAATTGCATTCAGGTTTCACCTTCATATACTCCTGGCTTAAACTATTGCAGACCTTTAATAAACCCTGCCTTTATTAAGGTTGATGTGTTTTGTGTTAACTCCAGTTTCCGATGCTGTTGGATTTAGTAGCATTCCCTTAAACTAGCAGGTGTTTCTCGTGTATATTGGCATAAATTAGCATGCTAAACTATTAAGGGTGGAACTAAGTGAAAATTTTCTTTATTGCATCTACTTTAGCTTCATCTGCTATTTTCTCAATTTTTAATTTGGTCCTTTGATTAGAGTGTTTCAGCCCTATTATGCCTGTCTGTGTAACTTAAATAGCCCCACACACTAAAACCTCAGACAGCTGAATCAGCATTTTGCTGAAATAGTTTCACTTGTTGTATCAGTGCATTAGTTTTGGGTAGGTGTAACCCAAACATATGTAATACAATTAAGCATTGATTGTTTTTCTCTCCACAACATTGTACAAAGTTTTCATGCTCCAAGAGATTTTTCAGTGGGGTGTTTTTTGGGCAGGAAGTCTTGGCTGACTCCTGTGTGTATGCCAGTGGGTCCCAGCCTCCATTGGGCAGGGGCCTAATTGTTTTTGACAGATGTAAGACATGTGACTGTATAACTGGAATTCCATTATCAGCAGCAGATGATAGAGTCTCTGTGTTGCAGTGCAGCTCAGGCTGCGACTGGTGGGTGTCTGACCTGACCTGTGACTGTGGTCCAAACACTGTGCTTTCTGCACAGCTTGAAAATAAGATGCAGAAGCCAGCTTTAGACAAACACCGCTCTATTACTACTACTGCTGCTGCTACTACTACTACTACTACTTCAACTACTACTACTACTACCACTACAGCTAACACTTCTACTCCTGTTGCTGCTGTTACTCCTGCTGCTGTTAACAAGGGGATGCTGGTACAGAAAATGACTAAAGTGTTTTCAGGCAATTTGTGGTAGTATAAGTAAAATTAAATATTCCTAATAAGTCAGGATCATGTTTTTGTGAGGCTTAACAATCAGAGTCTTTTTTTGTGCAAACTCTTGGACTGAAATGAAGGATTACAACCTGCCAAATATTTTTAAGACAAGTCAATCTTTTTGGTCTGTAACTTGTAGAAAAAAAGAAAATGAGGTGTGTTGTTGTGCCCAATTAACAGTCAAAAACCCTCCCACAGTTTACCATAAAGTATGTTTAATTAAAACCAATCAGTTAAGTCTAAGGTTGAGGAACCTTTTTGCTTCATAAGTGATTTTAACCACTGATTCTCTCGGCTGTTTAGGATTTTACAAAAGTCTTACCTGTGATTTCTGCCTCACAACAATTGGCTCCTGTTAAATGCTTCATTTGAAAACACCTACTATACCTCTAATGTATTGGGGAAAAACATGCAATGTGCTAAGACTAAATTTGGCTCGTACATCACAGTTGTGTGGGTTGTCTCAGTGGAAGAAGGTAGAACCTTGATATTTTTCCTACCAGTTATCAATAAAATCAAACACTGTCGCAGGAAATGAACCAGTACCCAACCTCTTGATGATCAACAACAAAGGACACCTGACACTGTTGTGCACAACATACCCGTCCACCTGTCCTCCCCTCTCTCTGTGTCTTTTGCGCCTCACTCTACTCAGGAGCAGCACAGAGCAGCCCTTGTTTGATCCTCCCTGGACAGTGCCCCAATTTTCTTTTCTTTTTTTTCTTACCCTGGCTCCATGGCAACACTGTTCCCGTGACGAGCAGCCTTGACTTTTGCCCCTCCTGCTCCCGAAACAAAGGCAAGACGTTATGGAGTGAGGGAGAGGAGGGGGGAGAGAGTTTGGGGGACAGGGCAATTGTACGGGGGATGAAGGATATGGAGGAATGAATGAGGGTATAATGGGAAGGTGTCTGGGATGGAGGCTCCGAGGCGAGACCTCTCCTGCTCTGTGTGCCCCAGTCCCATAAAGAGGGGAGAGTTATTAGACTGTGGGCAGTGCCAGGGACCGTCTCACTGTCCTCATGTCTAAACTTCTGAATGGCTGGGTGCTCTTGGCTGTTAGCTCCTCACAGTCCCTTCTAAGCACCAGAAAGAGAACAACATGTAGATGCAATATGTGATTTGTAATTAAATTGTAAACTGTGTTGCCAGGGAGTTCAGTCAGATGACACTTTGAGTTTAAAAAATAATGACTCATTTTGTTAAATCTTTTTTTTTGTTTGTTTGTTTGTTTTGTTTTTTTGCCTAAATAAATCCGAGTAACCACCAAGAAAATGATTTCCAGGGCACTTCGAGGTAACATGCTAAGATTATTCTGTTTCTTCAACTAACAGGCAGAACTTAAAAAAAAATCAGTCTTTTATCATAAAGAAAAAGAAAAGCATCCAATCTTTTCTTTTGAGAAGCTTTGGAATATTGGGATTTTTTTTACTTTTTTCTTTTAAATAATGACTTTGGGGTTTGGACTATTAGTCAGTAAATAAAGCGTGACCATCAGCTTGAGTAACCTGCTGGGCTTTTTTCCCCTCCACCAAATTCTGCAGTTTTCTAGTCTTAAGAAACGAATCATTCAAAAGAAATAGAAAGCAAATAAACTTCTAGAGTAACTTTTCCCCACTGTTTATATGCCTTTTGTCAATGTGTAGGCTGTCCACTCCCTGAAGGGTACAGTGTAGAAGAATGGCCATTGTTAAATCTTACACACTGTGGCCTTGCAAATATAAGATTTGTAGCAGAAAACAAAATTTTTTAGCTGGATGTGAACTGTTCAAAGCCTGAATGTTGTGGGAGTTGGAGAGAGACTCCTACAGCCTGTGAGGAGGCAAAAAGGAAAGTATTGTTAGGCTGCGCTCCCTGTCCTGGTACTGACATCTCCACACTGATTGTGACTTAGCTGGGTCAGAGACCTCAAAACTAAGGTCATTCTTTTAATATTTATGTAAATGAAGAAAAACAGCAGGTGTATGACATCATTTGTAGTACAAGTGATAAATATTCTGATCTCAGCGAAACCTGATAGAAAGAGTAAATTGCACAGACAAGCCGAAGTTGGCCCCTCATAAATTACACGCCCTTGGAAATGGTAAAACATTTACAGTGCTGTGCTACTAAGCCTCATTAGCAAAGACAGTCACACCTAACTGTTCCATATCGCTTACATAGCCTTACTCATACCAGTGCTGCTGATAAACAAAGACGGATATCTCCTCCAGGCAGGGCTGTACATTTTGGTCTCAGTTGTTCACAGACTTTTGTTTTTGTGTGTTTTGTTTTGTTTTGTTTTGGTGTTTACAGTTCCGGACATCTTTGAACGATGTTCGACAAACAGCACTACGAGAGTCCACCAGTCTACAGTCCTCCTTTCACCCCGCCGTCCAACAATGGCTTCGGCCCTGCGGGCAGCTTCCGTGGCCCTCAGAGCGATTACAACGCATACCCACCTCCGCCAGGATCTTACTACATTGAGGACAAGCCGCAGCACTTCTACAAATGGCTGTCACCCCCTGGGATCGTCAAGGCCATGATGGGGACAGTGGTGGTGCTGTGTGTGGCCATATTTGCCTGTGTGGCTTCCACGCTTATGTGGGACATGCAGTACGGATACGGAATGGGTTACGGTTCCGGGATGGGATACGGCGGCGGATACCCTGGGGGCAGCTATGGCTCAGGCTATGGCAGTTATGGGGGTTATGGAGGAGGCTATGGAAACTACTACGGCTCCTACATTTCTCCTTACTCAGCCAAAACTGCCATGATTGCAATGGCAGCCATTAACTTCATAGGAGCACTGTCCTTCTTCATTGCCAGCTTCTCTAAATCCAACATAGTCCGGAGCAGGAAGTTCTTTCTGGGCCTCCTGATAAGCAGCGTCATCCTGGCTGTACTACAGGTACTACTCATTTAAATGTATGTTAGCTACATCTTGCTACCGGTATTAATCCATACTTTGGGTGTAATGTTCAAGTAGTAGAAGAAACCCAGTCAATATGTGAGATAATGATTTACCTTCCTTTATGGTCTTCAGTGGGTATCAGGCTGTGCTGTCATAAGATCATAAAAACATAACAACAGTGGTCGGTCATGTGGTGATTCATTCATTAGAAGCAAAAAACTTTTCCAACAGGGGATCAGGAGAAAAACACAGAAAACACTAAAGTCTTCAAATTGTGACTAAAGACACACCTCCTCAGATGATGTGTGAGACTTGAAAAGTTGGACTTGAAGGCTTGGAAAAAACATTTCCTCTCCTCTGATCAGTTCTACAGGAGTTACCCTAAAGAAAATCCCCTTTCAGGCCAAAATAGCTCGACTCTCTCAGTATGGTGCAGCTATAGCAAATTTGAAATTAACACAATATACTTAAATCACCTTATGAATTCATGTTTGTGTACTATAGCAACACTGTGGTAGTATTTTCCAGCTGAAACACTTCTCTAAAATGTCAAATATTTGGAGAGTATCCATCTCATATCCCAACAAACACTCACAATTGTCAACGCCTGTTTCTGTCATGAACGGTATTTAAATGTGGATGTTTTAGAAAACCATAAATACCAGAAGCTTAATCTAAAACAGCCCACTGTGTACACACTTTAACTCTGTTCAGATCCCAGTGTTCGACTTACTGAGCTGATTAAGACACATGTTCATATGGCGGTTCATCCAAGATTACACCCGCATGTTTGGACTGCTGAATACACATCAGAAAATGAAAACACAATCGTGTATCATGGATTCAGTTTTATTGCAAACTTGTAGGTTAGGGATTTAGAGTTTATTTATGTAGTTTTCAATTACAGCAAACTTTAACTTTCTCCTAATTTCATAATTTATTATGTTTACATTCATCACATCTTTAATTATCTTTGAACAATGTGGTTATCCAGATTTTTCTCCAGCCAGATGTGGTATTAGTCATTATTTTCAGCACATTTGTCAAATTCAGTGTGAGTACAGAGAGAATATTTACCACATTAGGCCTCCATAAAACAATGTTGTTTGTATATTGCTCCAACTGAACAATTACATGTAGAGAGCACTAGTGAGGCAGGGAAGATTTGTCAGTTCAAGATAAAAGAGGTCATCCTGTAATGTCCCCGTTGCACTTGTTATGTTCTTAGTGTACTTAGTATGTTCAGTCCAGTGTGTGATATCATTTTGCTGAATGTCGTCTGAGTGGGATTTGATTTTGTTACTGTTGTTATAAGTGAGTTATGATCAGAGAAGTACTTCTAGTTGTTTCTTTCAGTAATCAACTGACAAATATTTATTTCTATAAACATCAATATGACTGAAGGTGTCCATGTACTAATCATGTTCATATTTCAGGGCATCATGACCATTGTCTACATTGTTGGTGTAAACCCCATGGCCCAGGGCTCTTCCAGTATGATGTACAATCCGATGCTCATGATGTGTCAGAACCTCTACCAGACCAGCTACTCCCAGATGGGAGGAGTGGGAGGCTTCCCCTTGTACAACCAGTACCTGTACCATTACTGCTTTGTGGACCCACAGGAGGTCTGTAACATTCCTACTAGATATTTTGTTGATATCAGGTGTTTTAGATTAGTTCAGTTTTCAGGATAATCTCATATAGGTCTAGTAGCCTAAGTTGCATGTGAGGTTAAGGCCACAAGATGCTGATTATGCTGTCCTTTTAATCTGTTTAATCTAGTTTAATCTGTGATTTTATAATAGAGGAAAATCCCATGTTTTCAACTTGCTTTTGTTTATTTCATCAGAACAATAATCCCAAAAAGAAATGTATTCTTGTACAATAGTATAGAGTACATTAAACATAAGATCCTTAGAAATCCAAAGCTGCAAATATATGTGGGATTTTTGCACATTAAGTGACTTATGATGATTTTTTTTTAGAAAGCTGTTAGAAATTTAGATAGATAAAACATGACACAGCATATTATAGCATCTTGTATTATTAGTGGTGTTGTGTTTTGTAATGGCATCTATCTCATGAAGGTTTGGTTACATTTATAATACTTGGTGCTACAAATTCAGAAATCTTTCTCATAATGTTGTCACGCATATGGTTTGTGTACTTTTTGTACCAAGATTAACCAACTTTATCTCAGACTCCATATCTCGTTGAGAGTTTTCCAGATTTGATACTCCTTTTCTTGCCTTACTAGGGAGTTGCCATGGTCTGTGGATTCCTGGTTGTCATCGCCTTCGGTGTTGCTGCCTTCTTTGCACACAGAACAAGAGGGAAGATCTGGCGCTACGGAAAACCAAATATCTACTGGGACGAGCCTCTCGTTGGCGGCAAGGCCTCAGAGGGCAGAGATGTAGAAGAATGGGTAAGAGGATGGTAGACACAGCATAATAAGACTGGGTTTACATGGGATTTAAAAAGAAAAAAAAACATTTTTTTGACCCAAACTGACCTGGAGTTTTTTTTTTGTACGCACAGCTTGCAGTCAAATAAACAAGGTCACAGGGAGTTTAAATCCAGCTGAGAATGAAATACATTGTGCACCAGCAGATTTGATTAAATGATGAAATGTTCAACTACAGTGTTTTTTTTTCTTCACAAAAAGACTTCTGACATATGCTTTTCCTCTCTGTCACAAATTATGTAAGTTATTCCTCTGTGCCAAAAGGTTTTACACCCATTTCTTCCATGTAAGGTAGTTGAGGAGGTAGGTCATCAGTGAGGTAGTCATCCTTCTGCCCAGGTAGTCATCGGTTATGTAGACAGGTAGGTGACTGGGGTGATGCAGATGAAGTAAACAGCCAAGCTGAGACTTGCACATTCCTGAGGTTAGTCACTTGTTATGCTGTGTTTAGCTCATGACAGTGTTTCATCTCCACAGAGACATTTGAATGCTTATTGTCATTTTGTATCTCTATTGCTTGTTTTTATGAGTGTAAAGTCTAAGAGGAGCTTCATACACAGTAGAGATGTTTTCTCAGTTTATTAGGTGCAACAGAGACGGAGCCAAACTCCCGTCACAGTGCTTCCTCCGGCTGAGTCACTTTGTTCAGGGTCAGGGCTGATAGCAGTCAGGGATTGTTTGCTCATGGTCCACGACCTGGTTTCACTCTGAGTAATCATTAACCTCCTGAGAAGATAGTGAGCAGGCAAGTGGTTTCTAGAGAGCCTGCCTTTGCATTTTTAAATGTCAACAACACACTGGTCATATAGCACTGCTGCCTGCTGCGATATGGGTTGATAATTCACCGGCCACAGTTCAAAATATGCCTGTTTTATACAGTGAATGGCAATGAGTAACAATGTGGTAACACTAAAGTAAAAAACATTTAAAGCTCAGGTTTGAAAATCTAATTGTTGGTCACAAATAGCATTAATAGGGTAGTTTGTCATTTAATAAACAGGCATATGTACAGTTCTTTGAGTGAATTATTCATTTTATATCTTGGCTGTGCAGATTTTCTCCTCTGTCTGCAACAGTACCTGCTGTAGTTACATAAATATAACACAAACCTTTTTTGAATATGGCGAAAAAACTGATTAAATATGTTTATCATAGAGCCAGAAAGGCTGTGAGTCACTTGTATCTCTTGCAAAGACTAGAAAATATCAGACCAGCACAGCAGACATGTTGTTGTATTGTACTATACAGAGGTAGTCATTGCCAAGAGTATGGCATCATGCACACAGAGGTGAACAGGCAGGACAGAGTCAATGAGACAAGCACAGAGTGAATCCTATGACAAGCACTAGTGTCTGATAATGGAGCCATGACAGTGATGTCATCAGACCTATTCTGGGCACAGTAATGAACAGTGCATTACCACTGCATCTAGGAACTTACCAAGCATATTTGATGGAATTACTGCTGTAACAATTGTAAGACACTTGTTTAGTATTGTAAAGGTTTGGAAAGAGGTGAAGATTGTCTGAGGAAGATGAAATGAGGAGTTGATGATCTTTGGAGATTTATTCAAGGTTAAAAACTCACGTTGTGTAGCTTGTATTGTGTGAGACTTTGCTGCCTGAAGACTGTGTTCTTAACAAAAGCAGGTCAAGGTGTTCTGTAATTGTACGGTGATACAGACTGTGCTATAGTCAACTCATATTTTATCTTTGGGTCTTTGGGTTCCATCTGTCTTCATTTCCTCATATCCTTGACTTTATACACTGCGGTAACTTCTTTCCTTCGTTGCTACCTGCATACATGTGTCACCAAGTGAGTCATCAGGCTGGCTGGGCTCCTTTTAACTCTAAGGCTAGTGACAGTCTGAGGTTGTGGTTGGTTTGTGATGGGATCCATCTCTGTTGCTGAGCTCGGGGAGGCTTGGCCCGCTCTGATGACCTCACACACAGGCTTCATTCAGCTGGCCGAAGGGCGCTGCATTGTGTCTGCTGCATGAGGTCATCAGAGCTGGTTTCTGCAGTGCTGTCTGTGTGCTGGGACCACAGAAGGACTGCACAGATGGACAGGAAAAGCATCCCGAGCTGGTTTCATACACGTGGATTAAAACAGTTATGTAGTGTGGATGTGTTTAAAACTGTAGATTATACATCATACAATGATTATACATAGTCTAACTTGAAAATTATTTGGACATTAAACAACTGGAAATCATGTCATAGAGAAAATGTTGGTGTAGGATAGAAAACAAAGAATTGTTAAGGAGTTGATCATTATTTATCATATTAAATTTTTTCTGAACAGTAGTCAGGAAGGTTTATAATTGTTAAATTTCAAAATAAATTAAGTCATGTAGGTCAAGTCTGTCAGGTACTGCTGCTCAGAATAACTTTCTGTAAAAGCTAATTTTACAAGACAAATCCAATCATTGTTGCTGAAGCACATGCCTGTTATTAAGTCTTTTTTAGTTACTCAAGCAGACATTTTACAGTTTACATGGAGTTTACTTTTTTCACTTAAACTCCTCCTCATTTTTTCTGTCCAACCACATCTTCCTGATTTCTACCTTAATCTATCTCTCTTTGTTTCTTTTTTTCTGCTACTCATTGTTTTATCATGGATTTCTCCTTTTTCTCCTCTCCTTCACGCCTCAGTACCTCTTGATCAACAACCTCTCTCCATCTCTGCCTCCTGGATTTGCTTCACTGGGTCCAGGACTCTTAGACCTTCTTACATACTGTGCTCACAGCCCTGTAGCCTCTCTGCTGCACACTGAGAGGGCATTGTTGAGATTCTTACATGAACCTCTCTCTTCAAACAGGATTCTCCTGCAGCTGCAAGAAGGGTAGCGCTCCCCCACCCGAGCACTCCACCCACCATGATTATTGTTTTTTGGGGGCAAGGCTGATGTTTGTCTTTGTTTCTGTACTGGGAGGAATTTAGAAGATTGTGCTGCAATGTACCACTTGTGAAAGCAAGCGTGGGTAGATGGTTCATGGGAGTTTTATGTAGGTGACAAGTTAAAAATCTCACCTCCATGTAGTGCTCTGTGTCTGCTTATGTTAAGGTGGAGGTAACTTTCCAGGTAGTCCAGTGTACTCCGTTGTATATAGATCTTCTAAAAGGCATCTTATCATTGATGAACTTGCAGGATGAAACAGTGAGGCCTTTATTGTGAGGAATGCCGTCATGTAGGCTCTTTGACCTCACAGGAAGGACTTGAAAATACAGATTAAGGCAATTGTTTTTACACGGGGACTCCCTTTGTTTGGAAGAAGAAAGAAAGAGCACATCCGTTCCAGGTGTTCATGAAGACGTACGACAATAGACAGAATTCAAAGCAAAGCTGGAAGTGCTGTCCATTATTTTGTGTGTGTATGTATTGCTATGACTAATCATTTTTAAGTTATAAGACTATCTGAAACAGAGTGACTATATGAGCAAAGTTAATCAAAGTTTTGTTCCTATATTAGAAATGACTTGTAGCCCTCCTTTGTGTTCCTTGTCTTGACCTTTTCGAGAAACCATGAACCAAGCAGATAACACTCACTTTGTTGAGGAGTTGGATTGCGATATCCAATTTTATGCTTGACCGCTCACTCAAACTTTAACCACTAATTACACATTTTTATCTCTGTCTCTTTTAAAACCCATTGTTGGAGTCAGTGCTTTCCAGTTCACTTTAAACTCTTTATTTGTTTTGAAACTTGTACTCAGAGTTATTCCATTTAGATCCATTTAAATGTAAAATATAAAAACGGGTCAGAAAAATGAGCTTTTGGGGCAGTCTGGTCTTCATGAGTGTTTCAGTTGTTTATTTGTATTTGCTGAGCCTGTTCCTTCTGTTTTTTCCTGCTGGCTGTAGGTGAACAATGTGGAGGAAAGTCGTAGTGTTCAGGATGCCCCGACTCTGCTGGTGTCAGAGAAGGGAGCCGGGCTGCTCAACGCCTCAGCTAACAGTGTCATCTCCTACCCCCCAGCCAAGGTGGACAGCAGCTCCTACAATGAGGACACCTACGACCACAATGAGTAGGTGACCCTGTTTTATTTTTGTTGGGTCTGCAGACTTTGAAATGACAGCGTGAGCACACAATCATAATAACATCAAACAAACAGAAGAGTTGTCAGACATTTCTACACAGTCTCTTTGGGAGAGAGTTTAATCAGGGTGCAATTGGGCAAGTAACACAGTTAACCTAAATCACATTTGATGGGTTAAATGTATGTAGATGTATTACCCTGAGGTCAAGATCAGTTAAACAGAGT
>OOFC01000201.1:18884-69772 GCA_900323345.1 Pseudochromis fuscus
CCCTAAGGGAAAGGCTCCCGCCCCCCAAGACCTGATTAGATAACGGAGTATAACGTAGATGGTTGAAGCCAATAATGTAATAACAGCCGATAACGTAATAAATTTGCCCTTTTTAAATGTAACAGGCCAATAACGTAATAACTGGACAATAGCGTAATTAAAGTACTGAACGAATAACGTAATAACTTTTGGCCAATAACGTAATAATTTATTACGATATTGGCTAAATTATTACATTTGCAGAGTTTTTTCTTTTACCAGGCCAATCACGTAAGACGCAGCCAATAACGTAATAAATTATTACGTTAACGGATACTGGCCAATAACGTAACAAAAGTCCTAAACCGATAACGTAATAACTTTTGGGTAATAACGTAATTATATTATTACCCAAAAGTTATTACGTTATCAGTTCAGGACTTTTGTTACGTTATTGTCCAGTTACTACGTTGTTGGTCTATTACATTTCAAAAAGGGCAAATTGATTACGTTATCGGCTGTTATTACATTATTAGCTTCAACATGCATGTTTGTTATTTATGCTTATTTATTGATTAAGACTGTAAGATATGACTTAGCGCTTTGTAAATCCACTCCAATCCCAGAATCCCTATTACTTCAGTCCAAACTGGAAACAGTGAAATGTCTCATCTTGATGGATTTTGTTGAAACATGTGCATTATGATGATGAGATCAGATATAGATTATGCCTTGACAGAGGTTTGTGCTCTCTGAACGGCATATTACGTCAAACTAAACAATGAAAAAGAAACTTAAATAAGGCTGCTTTTCATCATAATACGCCATTTACACGACAAAGACACATAATCAGCGAGGCATATTTTGTATGTAGCTACACATGCTTGAAGAAAATGGCTAAATAATCCACCTCCAGAAACAACAACAGCAACAGCAATTTGCGAGCGTAGTAGACACATATTGGTATTTTTAGGATTTCCATAGTTTACCTAAGGATTTACCTCATTATACCACACTAATTCTCAAATAAAAAAACACTGCCACATAAGCCAGTGGAAAGATTATTTTCATGTTGTCTAAGGACAAAATCCTCCACGACAATCCTGCGTAACAAACTACTCTCTATCAAGACTTGCTTTAAGACAACAACGTCATGAGAGCACATAGTAAGTGGGATTGAATTGTTAAAGTGTGCTCAAGTATGAAATGTATCCAGTGAGAGATGATTTATTGTTTTTGCTGTGATTCATTTGTTCCACCACCGAGTGCTCTAATTCCCCAGGACCCTTCATATTTCAAACGGAGAGGATCCTCAGCTAAAAACACTGCCAAGAGTCTAATCCAAATGTGATATGTTAACATATGCAAGCGCTGATCATCTATAGGACCCACGCTCCCAAGACAAAAGAGAAGAGCAATCCTCTGATTTGGCTGCGGTGACTGGGAATTGAAATGAGTCACATTGACATAACAGCTCGACACGCTGCGGTGTGGTTGTAAAATTGGATGAATTCATTCCTGCAATTTTTAACACATTGTCAACCTCCGAGCGAAAAAATGAGAGAATGTGACAAAAGGGAGCGTGGTTCCAAGTGTCAAGCTGTAGCCATTTTCAGGTTAATAGCTTAGTCTTTAAAAGCAATAGCTGGAGTGTTATTACCGCAGAGGTACTTTAGAGTGACTCTCTTTAATCTCTGACACTGAACAACATGTGGGCAGCGCGTCATGTGATATATATATGAGCCAAAAACGTCAGGAGCACCAGTGTAGGCTCTCAGCGTGGCGCCAAAAAATCTTCTACCTGCTGAGACATGGACTCTACAAGACCTCAAAAGTTGTCCTCTGGTATCTGGGATCGAGGAATTAGCAACAGAGCCTTTAAGCTACGTTTTGAACTCTTGTGAAAGTCCTTACAATTCCTCATTTCTCTCACATCCAGTGCATAATATCTAATATATCCCATGTGTCCCTGTTGTAACGTCCTAATTTGGACATTTTTACCACCTATAGATTCTGTTTTAGTTCATTAGTGGTAAAAAAAACACCAATGAAAAGTCTGTTACCCACAATCCATTGCTCCACTGTCCATCATCTCCATTGAGTATTTTTTTATTGTGACTCCTCTCAACAGAGCTCACAGTATATTCTAATACGCTACTATAAATCATTCTAATTTGATGGTCCCATGTGGTCGATTTTGATGCATTGCCATGCACTTCACAACACTGCATTAAACTAAACACACGAAACACACACACACAAACTCACACAGGATCCAATAACCTAATCCTCCCAAGCCTTTTAAGCAGGCCCTTCCCCCTGTTAAAAGCCACCGTATGTTCCTGTATAGAGCTGACTAATGAGCCAGTCAAGAGAAAACGCCCTTTACCTACAAGGTTAATAAGTTATTACTATATAATCAAGCATGTGCAACTCTGCACACTATTC
This sequence comes from Pseudochromis fuscus, assembly GCA_900323345.1. Classification (NCBI taxonomy): domain Eukaryota; kingdom Metazoa; phylum Chordata; class Actinopteri; family Pseudochromidae; genus Pseudochromis; species Pseudochromis fuscus. The sequence continues at coordinate 21,312 of OOFC01000201.1, forward strand.
AGTCTATTTCCTCAACTGAACTGTTGCAAAAAAACTGACAGTAAACACCTTGTGACAAATGAATCGCTTTCCATTTATTTTGTGTATAATGGGGTGTTCAATTAATGTAGCTGGCGGATTTAATTTTCTTTTAGTTTTAGGATAATGTGCTTACTGTTGGTGTTATATCTTCGGAGGAGACTTGCCAACCTGGAAAGTCATTAGTATATTCATCACACAGTCAGGTGGTGGTGTAAGGTGGTTTACGATGTCCTCGACCTATGGCGTGTCATGGCTACGTCGCCAACGCCCATAAATTTATTACGAAAGTCTTGCTCCATCATTCCGACGTACGGAGTTTGCGATGTTAAAACCAATTTCGCGTGGGAACTAGTTGGCAGCAGAGTGAAGGAAAACCTATATGAGGATGATGGTGTTGTTTACATTCACCAACTGGATTGTGCTGCATTCATACACCCAGACGGTGCCAATAATCTTGGGATGATGACGTCAACGAAATCGTTAACTAGGGTTAAAATGGGTTAATTCCGACTTACGGCGAAAATCGAAAACCCTCTGTATTGGCACTACAAGTTTCGTGTCTTTAAGTTTGGTGGAGACCAAAGCGGAGGCAAAAAAACAAGAGGGAAACCTTAACATGAATCTGTGCAATAGCAGGAAACACAACTGCTGCTCCATGCCTGCTGGATACAGCTGCCGCCTATAGTATCATGTATATTAACATCACAGGGTCATACTATTTTAAGCGAGCAGATTTCTTCTCAACGATGCTAAAAAAAAAAGAATAATTCTGATTAATTATCAAGCAAATTTGGGCTTTTATCACACTACTCCTTAATTAATTAATAATTAGCGAAGTAATTTTCTCAAATGGTGGTCTCATGGGGATAGTCACATCAGGACACAGTTGTGCTGCGCTGGAGCTAATCAATGTGTGTCTGTTTTCTATAATATTATGTAGATCCAAACACCCCCAGCTGCAACGGATCAGTGGAGCTGATTGTAGCATCAGAGCTGGCATTGTAAATAAAGGTCAGAGTTGTAAATATTCCATTTGAGCGGCGAAGATTAAAAGTTGAAAGCATTAAGAGCGAAAGAAAACTAACTCCTGTCTCTCCGATGTCGACACACGGTTAAAATGTGCAGAAAGCAAATACAGTAATAAGAAATGCCTGCAGAGAGAAACCCTTTGCAATAGAAATAGCGCTCTGTATCGAGAACTATTGTTATTTCTCTCGGTGATGGGCAAATAAGTGTTGCCCCTTAATTTGGTTCTGAATGGCGGAGACTGGCGACAAAGCAACCGTACTCGTCCAAATCAAATCTCATGGCTCTACTTTCTGCGTGATTACACAATAACTCTGAGCTGACTGATTGTCTACCTCCAGAAAATGCTGCCAACGTCACTGAATAGAGAATTGTTGGATTGGTGCTGCCCGTTTCTATTCACAGCGGCCGCCACAGCAAAGGGGAGAGTGCTAATGGTGTTGAATAGTAATGGCCAGACCCTCTTAGAATTGAGCTTGTGAAACACAAGGAAACCTGTGCTGAATGCAACCGCTCAAGAGCACATTATTCGCCCCCTTTTTTGTCTGCGTAACTAAATCATTTGTGTTTATGTAAAATATGAATGTTTCCCTGGATCCTGAAAAAAAAAAAAAAAAAGATTACATTCCCATCTTTGAGGAAGATGTGTTTCAAAGTTCCTCTTGTTCTGGGAAGAAAAGACTCGGTTATGGGCTCCAAGGCGGCAGCTCTGCCTTTTTCTCTCTGACTGGCCACAGACAACCTTCATGTTAATAAAAAACGTCCAGGAAGCCAGAAATTTCCACACATTATAGAAGTCATAAATCAAACAGCTCCACAGTGGAAATAGAAGATAGTCTGCATCCCTTACTTTTTCTTTTATCTTCGCTGACTTCCTGTGCTGTCCATTCTCTTTCACAGCTTCAGAAAGGAGGACTTGTGAAGCCTGGAGAGTTATGGATTCACCAATTGCACCTAATGGCTTACTGTCCCCGAGAGAAGAATAAAGAAATAATTTAACTATAAAGCGAAGCAAAGGGGCCTCATACTGTTAGACGACGCTCTGTGGACCAAGGACCAGTGCTCTCTTGGCCGGAGATGAGAGACTTCATTAGAAATCAACAGGGGAGGACTTTCACGCAGGCTTCCTGTAGCCCGCAGGGTTGCAGAGACTTTCTTTCTTACCCCGTTATTTTACAGACAAAATAATCCCAAAATGCCTGCTGTAGCTGATGGTAAAAACAATAAAAACAACCATTTAGGATGCAGCTACGGGTAATGAAAACCTACCTTAATACACAGGAATAGTATCCCACATCGTCGAGCTCTGCCGGTCGGAACCAGATGGCGTCCTCCTCTTTGCTCATCCTCGTGCCGTCGAAGCTGATGGGCTCCTCGAAGTCCCCGTGACCTGCACTTTTGTACCACATAAGGCTAAGTCCTGTGCTCTGTGCATGGGTGTAGTTGGCCCGGATATATCCATAGAATAAAGCGCACTTAATCCGTACAGGTTCCCCCAGAAGCACTTTGTATTTCAGGTAGTCCACTGACCAGTCTGTGCAGCCCTCCACTGAAACAGAAGCACAGGAGAAAGGGGAAATTAAACAGGGATATTTTTGGGGCCAATTTGCATCATCGCCGAGCACACCAGAGGCCATTTGTACTCGTGAAAAAGCCTATGCGGCATCCAGGAGCCAGCAGTCCTTGTATCACAATCAATCAAGCGCCATCCCTCCATGCAGCATTAATTTTTATAACGTCTCCTTTTTGTGTTTCACAAGAACACGCAAACCAAATTTGGCTTTTACTACATGTACACACCTTTAATATACGGCGTCCTTAGTGTGCCAAAATTAATTCAAAGCAAATTTAAAACACACACAGAAAGTAACCTTATAATGTGTACGTATGCCAGTGGAGTGTTTTATTACACAATATAATCCTGAATGTTAAAAATAAACTCTTAATGTATCAATTGTCAGATTCAATCTCTGCACCCTGCCTTCACCTACAAACATTACTCTGTTTACATTTAACTCGTGTGTCACCAACTCATACATAAATTGATTTTGCCGGCAGTAAACTCCGTATAAACCACCATCAATATTCGTTTAAATGGCAGTGACGGCACTCAACTACATTTGACCTGAGAAAATTAAAGGCTGCTGTACGTCTGCATTCATTTCCCAAAGCTATCCTCTGGTCTCCAACGCTGCCACGTAAATGGAAAAAAGTTACTTTCCTCATACTGTGCCAATGAAGCTGAGCAATAGAGGTCTTCCTGTTAAGACATCAACTAAAGCCCACCCGCTGTCAGTCAAAGAAGAAATGTAATGACTGCATTATTCATGCAGAGAAAGGAATGGTTTGGATTCTCAGACTTATTTTCAATCTTTAGGTGTATATGAGATTCATGAGAAATACCACATCTTAAATTGACACTTAATCCTGCAGACCAGTGGAAACTCACACCAGCGAACTCTGACACGCCTACTGAAGAATACACCACCAAGTTTCACCATATCACAGTAAGTAACATAACTAGATGGTTTTTAATGATGGGGGTGATGGAGCTAACCTGCTCTGGAGCACAGTTACTTCAGGGCATCAGATTAACACAGCTAAAGCAGGAGCCTGTATTTACCGTATATTTTGGACTATACATGCACTTAAAATCCTTTAATTTTCTCAAAAATCGGCAGTGCACCTTATGTATCAATTCTGGTTGTGCTTACTGACCTCGAACCGATTTCATGTGATACACAGCGCTCAAAAATCTGTTTCAATATTTTAGTATGACTTCAGTAAGCTACGAAGCCGCACCGCTTGACGACAGCTAATGTAGCCTCGCGGAGTAATACGTACGGTGCTTCATCCTAACGCGGTGTGTATATAAGGACCCCAAAATGGACCTGTTAGAGACATGCTTACGAGGAATGAACTGAAAAAGTGAGTGTAATGTTTTGTATTTTGTGTTATTGTGAATGAGTTGAATAAAGTTTGACTTAGCTGACCGTTTTGTTTCACTTAATGCGTCCTATAATCCAGTACACCTTATGTATGAAAATAGACCCATTCATTGATATTCATTGATATTGCACCTTATAATCCAGTGCACCTTATAGTCCGAAAAATACAGTACCTCAGCTGAATAAGGTAACAGGCCTTGTTAGAGCCCGATATACAACGACAACCCGAGTTGTTATTAAAAAAAAAGTAATAAAACCCAAAATGTAATCACTGGTCAATAATGTAACAAGAGACTGGGTCCAAAACGTAAAAACTTTTTGCCCAAAATGTAACAAGTTGATTTTGGGTCCGTTATTACATTAGGCAAAATATTTTTCCCCAAATAGTGTAATAATTTTATTACATCATAGAGTGAGTCAGTGATGGGTTAACGGGGTTATTGCTTCAATGTAGAGTGTAGTATCATACACAAATGGTCCATCCCCACATGTTCTAACAGGCCTCTATTTGAGGCAGCCTTGTATTAGAGGCAGAGGTTGAATTTGTTTGATGCTTCAGGGGTTTTAGTGGATAGAAACTCTTCATTTCCTACCTGGGCTTTTATTGTGAAATATTTGCAGGAACCCTACATGTTTAATGTATTCCCCTTTGTTACCCAGAGCAACTTTAGGTTGAAAGAAGATTGAGAGAAGCTGGTTCACTGCTACTATGTAAATCTACTGTCTTTACATAGACGATAAAGGTTTATCAGAACTTCCTCTGCTCTTCTGAGATCCAAATAAACCACTTGTCTTCTATCTGAGAAACAAACAGGGTCCATGTTGCATCACAAACAAGCTCTCCGCATGCTTCACCTTACTTTAACCATATTTCCATTCCTGTTCCCGACATCCTCTTTTCCCTCGCTTCACCTCGCTGCATCGCTCCTGCTTTAAAAACAGCTGGCGAGCACAGCTGTCTCAGACTCAACAGGCTTCACTAATTGAGCTTCTATAAATGTTTTATTTACCAAAGAAGCAACTCTCCCGCCAATCAGCGAGGTGTGGTGCGTGCGGCGGTCGTCGGGGGTAACCGTGGGAGGGGTGTTGCCGGGGAATTGATTAACCACGCTGATTTATGTTATTGTACTGTATGGCGTGGGGGCTGTGGGAGTCGTGCTGAGAACGGCGGCGGCGGCAACACTGGTGGGTGCTTTGCATGCCGGAGAGAAGGGAACGATGAAAAATGATGACGACATGATGTCACACTGAGATATTTCCACGGCGAAGTTTCATCGCCGAGGATCCATTAGTTACCGAAAACTTTGTGGTAACGCATTTTGGCGTCAAAGAGCAAAGTTCAATTGTCAAGAACTGAGGGAGAAATCCATGAGTGAAGAGGCAATAATATCAATTCCTCCACAAAAAAAAATAAAAAAGTTACAGTATATCAGGATGGATTGTGGTAACAAGACACAGACTTTAAACATCCCCTCCAGGCATTTTCAAAGAGATATAAAAAATCTCTGCTCTGAATATTAATTTGTGTCTTATATGTTTTTTTTCTTAATAAAAAAAATCACTTATGTAGTTAGATAACTCCTGGAGACAAGATGTCTCCTACCACACTGGGAGATCTCAGTATGTATGTACTGCAGCAGAGAAAATATGCAGAGAGCTGTAGGAGCAGGGGGGGCTAATGCAGGCCCAATTGGTTATTTTTGCCCAGGGCGCTTTAAGAGTTTAATCTGTCCATGCTTGATTTGCTTGCTTGATAGGTGATTCATTCCCATTCATCAGTTAATTGGTATTCGGTTCAGCAATAGTTCACTTCATCTGTGTTTTCTTAAGGATGTTTAAATAGGAAATAAGAAATCAGTTCAGGAGGGCGGGGACGCAACAGAACGAAAATGCACCTTGTCATAAAATCAACTCTGAAATTCACTTGACCGCAAATCCGTTCTGACAATACACAGCTTTAGACCATTTGAGGCTGAACATTTTCTTTAATGTGCCATTAGTGCTGTCATTTCACTGTTAGGCAGATCTGACAGCTCATTTTACCTGCAGAGCCAAACCTGCAGCCCCCTCCTGATCTGACTTGATCCCAAAGCAGCATTTGATGAGGCTCGGATGTTCGGATGTAACGCCTCGACGCGGCCCTCGAAACCTCCTTTTGATTCCCTTGATTAAACGTGTCTTTGTGGGAGCAAGACAATGAAAATTACAACCTCAACCGTCGAGCGGAGAACTAGAAACAAAATTAAGCAAATACAAATGCTGGTGGAGGCGGTGCGTGTGCTCCGCGAGCTGCCCGACAACACAAGCCTTTCATTATGATTAAGTCGAACTGTTGCTATGGCAACAAAGGGGGCCTACCCTCGCTTATCGAGAACTTGCTAATTAGTTTGTGGACGATAATAACTTGAAGGCTTAAGGTAAGACAACCACAGCCAAGATGGTTTCACTTCTAATCATGTGTCCTAATTGAGACTCTGAAGAGTTTTACTCTCACAACTAATAAAACCAGCAGTAGGGTGGGAGAGGTCACGCAACCAGGCGGCGGCTCCAACACACAAGATTAGTTTGGCAAACGTGTGCATGAAATAACTGATTGTGTTTGATAATTCCCACATAATGCACGGTGCACAGATCCCTCTGTTCTTGCAATTTTGTCACAAACCTGGAGATTGCACGAACCGAGGAGTCAGAATAACTAAAGTAAATCGCCACTAAGCCCCATTCGCTGACCACTGAACTGGTGTGTGCACCCTCTAACATATTCTAGCCGGCCCAGACGGATGAGAAAAAGACAAATTTACTCTGAAGTATTTTCAGTTTGGCTGCACAGTCTGGATTTAGGACCAGAAAAAACACAGTAAATGCTTCACTGCCAAACATCAGACAGCCCTGGCTCTGTCATTGCCTTTCCCATCAGCACTGCAAATAAACACTCGGTCCACTCATTTTTTACAGCTGAACATTTTCCCCCTACTCTTACTGAAGAAAAATAATGTCTCACAGAACGGGAAAGAGGAGACTAAACTGCTTCAAAAGAGTAATTTTGATGTTGTCCCAGCACCACAAATTTGCAACCACAGAACAATAACTGATATCAAACGCAAGTCTGCAGTGGAAACTTAAAGCGACTTGTGGAAAAATAATAATTAAAGTACATAGTGTGCATCTGATGAAAAAGGACAAATGACAGAAAACCTTCATAGCATCACTACTTAAAAAAAAAAACCCTCAGGCAGAGTTTTGAATATTTTTAACCAAAAATCAAAACAACAAAAATTCTAAATTAATTTCCCGTTTCAAAGGGTTTTATCTGTAAAATGCCACGAGGAGCTTGCCAGCGCCGTGTTATCTTCCACCTATCCTCAAATTGCCCGTTTCTGACTTTTGACGGAGGGTTATCGTCGGTTGCAGTACGTGAGGGGCAGGGATTCTGTATAATCTGTTGGCAGGAAACAAACATGGTACAAAGCCTAATTGAACTCGATTAACATTTCCCTGCTCACCAGATTTCCATTCTGCTGGATCACAATTGGTGAGGGAATTGGCCAATCTGCTGAGTGATAATAGCATCTCCGGCAGCTCTTCGGCGACTGGGACCATCGCGAGCGCCGTCTACGCTGCTGCCCATAAACTCCCGTGACCCGTAAATACAAAGCAGCAATTCCTCAGCGGCTGTGTCCAAACTCACGACATATCCTGCTCGTCGGCTGGAAAAATGGTAACCGTCAGCTGTCATGTGTTGCCGAATAATGGCGAATGTTTGCGCGTCACTCTGCATGGAAATCAGGATTTAATAGAGTCGCATCCACTGACACGGTGAAATGGGGTCTTCTCGTCGTATCCTGACTTAACCACGCCATTAAACAAAGACAGGGCCATTTGTCAAGCTTGCCTTGTTTTTATGTCAGCCATGTTTGTCTCATTTGTGTGACTGTGGAGACCCGGGCATCATATATGAAAAGGGTCTTATCCATGTTTGTAAGCAAAACCAAACCGACGGCGTGGTTTCTATTAAGACAGCTTCATGCCAAAGGTAATTGGCTGAAGGATGCAGTTTTTCATATTGAAATATATTTATAAATAAGATCACCCCAGGTTTAAATGCTAATTCAGAGCTCGGGACACATTAAAATCAAGTGAAAGAACTTGTTATACTTTCAAAATATCAAGGCACGCCATAATTCAAGGCATTTCCTTTCACTGAAACGCAATTTCTTGTTCTAATTTAACCCTCAGTTTTATTAAGAATTGCACTAGAAATCCGCCTCAAGGTATTTTCCAGTCAACTACAAAAGCTTTTCTTTCTGAATTTAATGTGGATTATAGTGTGAATAGTTTAATAGAAGCAAGAGGAGCTTGTCCGTAGTTAAAGTATATGACAGGGTAATTCAAAAATGTGTGTTAAAAAATAAATCTTATGTGAAATTGGCTGTTAGAGGGAAAAGATGCAGCGCAGATGTGCCCGAGATGCTCGTAAACATGCATGAAAAAAGCAAGTATGATGTGGTTTAAAGGGCACCACAGTAAAGCCAAACAAATGTTATGTCACCGTGCTCCTTTTCCATTTTACTGTCACATGAGAGTGAACATGTGCTCCTTGTGGAGAGGGGGTGATCAGCTCATAAATTGGGTTACAGGTCTGCTGAGGGGTAATCGTATGCAGATTGAGCCGGGTCACCGCAGACGCTCCCGCAAAGTGTCTGTTCTCTCATAAGCACCCAAGGAGACGGTTCACTACTATTTTTCTCCATAAAAGCCCCGGTGTAATTCAATCACAACGACGTGCATACATTACGCCCGGGCTGATTGAATAAACACACAAGAATCTGGACTCACATCTACACACAATCTATGAGGTGACGCGACATCAACCTTTACTTGCCCTCGAGAAGTGTAGTGTCTTAGCTGGATCGGCTCCAGGATCCCTAAAGGAACTTATCAACTTCACAGCCTCCTTTGCCGGCGGGAGGGAAGCGTGGGGGAGAAAGATGTCTTGAAATCTTGACCTGCCATTTTCCACCTTGTGAAAACGCTGTCGCAGCAGAGTGGGTCTCAATTAAGAGGAAAATAGCTCTGATGTGTGGGAAAGGTAACCTCTCGGCTGCCGGCGTGCAGGGGGAGATTACCTGCATGATTGAAGTACCTCCAGCAGGTTGGGAAAGAGAATGAGTCATCAGCCAATAAAGCAATCAGCTATGGCCCCTCTGCATGTGACACACACACACACTGCATAGGATGATGGGAACAATAAGCAAGACTTGGGCATAACAGAAAATAATAATAAAATTGTAGGAGGGGCTGTATACAGCTTTCATAATGGCGCCGCAACAATAAGGAGCTGCAAATGCTAAAATGACCACAGTTATGGGCCATATGGTGACATAAACTGAAATCTACAGCCACCTGGGGGTGAACAGCAGTCTATAAATATACAGAGGCAGTTCAGAGGAGGGGGGGAAGGTAAAGGAAGAGTTCAGTATACTGGGAAATATGGAAATTCAGCAAAACAAACCTGAACCAAGGCATAATCCATGCACATCTATCGTGATCTCATAGTGGTGTCGTACTCGAGATCAGCCTTGGGATCAGTCTTGGTTTTGGTCTCGTCTCAGAGTCAAAGGCATTTTTGCTTTGATTGATTGATCTTGTCTCGAACAGGGTGGACTCGGGTTTTTTGATCAAGACCGGTCAAGACCAGGTCAGCACTACTGTGATAAGTGAGAAAACTAGAATGTAGCTGCTGCCTTCCTGGTGTCGTGAGGTCTTTGTGACACGCCCCCCAAGCATGGAGAGTTTATGAAGACGACTGGAGACGCTAGGAAATTAATTCTTTGTTGCTGTTGCATTTATGTAAAAACAAACTTAATTAAAAAAAGATACTGGTCATTTGGTTCTGTTTTGTTGAGATTTTTCTTGGATACAGTCTTGGTCTTTGGTCTCTCCAGTCTCGATAATGTCTTGGTTGGTACGGTCTTGACTACAAAACAAGATCCCATGAAATCTCCATCAGATTGTCTCAGATCATTTTCATCCTACCTGTGTGTGGATTAATAAGATGTAACAAAGTTATGATTTTTTAAATATCTGCCCATTTTAAGACATTGCTCTAGGATTTCCCATCCTCTGACCTTGGTCCCCCCCCCCTACTTAACTGTAATCCCAACACCATGAAGTCAGATTACATGAAGATCCCAAAATTGCAAAAATTTGGTCGGACATTCAGTTTAAAAACCTCGTGATCGCTAAATGGATTTAAAACAAAGGCTCGCATCAATCTCCTCATTTCCTCCTCAGAAACTCAGTGAATAAATCCATTTCCCCAAAAGTTAAACTATTAAATGTAACTTTAAATTACAAAAAAAGATTTCATGTAGATGAAAAGATTGATATTTTTGCAGGGTGACTCGAGCTGCCCAGCTTATTAAATGATTGCAGTGACATTTACCTCCCATCCTCCTCCCTGTTTCTCACAAGCAGATAAAACACTTCTATCTCTTTCCATCTCGCCTGCACTTTACTCTCATGACACTTCATCTTCATTTGTCTCTCTTTTCCCAACTCCCTCTCTTCCTTGACAGCCACCGGCCTGTTATTTATATGCAAATACTCACATGTGATTGGGAAAAAGAAAAAAAAAAAAAAAGTATTTTTCCTATCGCAAAATAAACATCGCCCGCAATCTTGCCGGCTTTCCCCTTCTGTATCAGATTCGGCTTCCCTGATTGGACACGGCCTCCGGAGAGAGCGGCGCCTGCTGTCTCCAATCACGGGTTAAATGCTGATGGGGACGGGAAGCACAGAGAGGTAGCTGATGGGAGAGGGGACGATGCCAACTTTGCCAGGTGGACCCTTGCAGTGAAGAGAATAAGGAAAGAGGCGCAGGGGGAAAACACACACACACACACACACACACCACACACACACACATCTACAGGTAGGTCAGGCTAGTTTGGTAGAAATTATTCAGCTGGAGTTGAAGCTGTTCCCTCTCACTGTCACACTTCATGAATATGTCTGCACCCATGGACCAACAACAGATACCAATCATCCAGTTTCAGGGAATCTGAACTTGTAGATTTTCTGATCTCGACTTCCAACATGTGCAGAGTCACAGCGACGCAGTTTCCTGAGGTTATGATGTGTGCAGGGCAGGTTTTTTCTTTTTTTATTTCAAGTAGAGGTCGAGGACACTCGACCGGCGATTACAAATGATGCAAAGCTGTGCAAACAATAGAGTAAGAGGCTGTTTCTGCACAACACATCATCTCCCAGGACTGTCTTTGCTGAGGTATGTTGGCTATCACTGCTGATGCTAACCAACCACATTTGTTCAATTAAAGGTTTGAATGTGTAAAAAACAAAAACCAGTGTCAACTTTCATGACTAGAACAGAAATATAAACATGTAGTGTCTAACAAAGTCCAAATAAAGAAGACAGGAGAAAACAGGGGTGAACTAAACACCCTGAAAATGTTTCATAATAAAAGCCCTGCTAAGAAATGCAGCATTTCTTCACAGAAACAACAGAGGGCTTTTAATTTGAAATTCAAAATGAGTCTACAATGAGGGTCATGGTGGATATAAAGAAATAAAAGCTGGGGGGGAAATTACAGGGGTGAATAAACTAATCATCCCTACAAATGTTTCACAATAAAAGCCCTGCTAAGAAATGTAGCATTTCTGTTCGCAGAAACAACAGAGCTTTTAATTTGAATCTTTGTACTAAAATATAACTAATTAAACAAATAAAGGGTGGATCCATAATATGGGGTGAATAAATTAAACATATAGAGTTTCTGCAAGTGTTTCACAATAAAAGCCTAGTTAAGAAATGAAGCATTTCAGAGCCTCAAAACAAGGCTTTGCACTGAGTTATAACTAAGTCAACTTATTAGAGGACAACAGCAATGAAGGCCTGCCTCAAGTAGAGGCCAGTTTCTTTCTTCAACTGAGGTAAACAAAGGCTCTATTTGGATTTTCATTGAGTTTTTAACTGGATAAATCCCCAGAAACAGGGAAGCAAAAAACCTTAAATTCCTAAATAACTAGCTTCATCTTTTTGCTTGGAAATGTAATTTTCTTGTTCCCTGCTCTGAGGACACAGTGCAGTATGTAATCTCCAACTGAAGTGGAGCAGCACTCGGCTGCATATAAACAGTACTACATTACTCATCAAAGCAGTATGCAAATCAGCTTCTATATAGGTGATTACCCCTGTTTTCCCTTTCACGCTCAATAGTACGCAGCACATTTATAAAGCCATCATTGTTGAACACTTAACTACATCTAACTGCGATAAAGCGTCTTATCATTATATGACTCATGCTCTGACTTTAAAGGTGTGATTATGTCTCCCAGAGAGCGTCTCCATTCTCCTGGGCAATCCAACTATGAAAATCCTCGCATCCATATGTTAACTCCCAGTTTGCGCTTATTTCATGGGAGCGTTTGACAGGGAGCAGATGTAAAAGTGATCCCGTTATAGCTGGGGTTTCTCCTCCAGAGAGAGCACTATATAATCAGAAAATCATCCTTCTGTTCCCCACGGCGCCAGTAATCCTCTCATCTAACAAACAGCCTTGGGAGGCGTCGAGACACACAATATAAACAATACTGACTCCTGAAAAAACACCCGAGTGCTGCATTGCAGACATGACTGCGCACATAGGACAAGAGTGTGGATAAGACTCTTTTTTTTTTTTCCCAAACACTCTCACCCACCCACACAGGTACAAAATACACGGCGAAAACACACACACGAAGAACGGGCCACACAATCCGCACTGCCTCCGCTGGCAGCTCTGTCAGCCTGTTATTCTGTGCTGTATCATGGCAGTGTGGGTGCGCTAAGCCGGTGACTCAGACCCTCGCCAGTCCACTACAGACACCGACACACCATTTGGGCGTTGTGCTCCGGTGCCCCCGCGAAATGAGCGTTGGTGAAAATAGAGCGTGCCCAGATGGATAGAGAGCCTTGTCACATCAGCCTCTGCGCCAGCCGTCTGTGAAATGATAAGATGGCAAGAATATGTAACAAAGCAAGCAGCGGGTACCGTCCTGATGGGCGCCGGTGTCAGCTCTCATACGTCAACTCTGACCTTATTTTTTGTCTCTGGTTTTTTCCCACAGTGTTAACTACCAGAGCATCATCTGCCTCCTCCTCCTCCTCCGTCCCACTGGTTTTACCCTTCCTCTATCTCCCAGCTATTCAATTCTTGAATACAAGAGCGGGGAGGGCGAGGGGAGGCTCGTCTTCAAAGAGAAAGGAGGAAAATTATGATTGAGAAATGATTCAAGCTGCAGATCAGCAAGGACAGCGAGGTCCCCGAAAGCCACACAAGTAAGGGCGCGTGTGTTGTAAATCACTCGGGGCGATCGCCAATAATTCAGCAGGAGTGGACTCCTGATAGTCTTCAAGGTCGAGTGTACTACAAAAAAAAAAAAAAAAAAGAGGACATTCAGGAATATTAAAAGGAGACACATAGCGACACACAAACACTACTTCCTGTACAGTCACACACACAGAGGCAGACAGGGATCCAGGGGAAGCTAGTGGCCTGGAACAAGAGTAGAGCCAGAGCTTCCCATTAGAGGACATTACTGTCAAACACTGGAACGAAAACTACCTGCTGTACACTGATTACCAACCTACCTCCCGCTACAATTCAATTACAAACTGGATAATATGATGCACTGCACTCATTCTCCGTGACAGTGCTCAGGCAGTGATATGGGGAAGCGATGACAGCTGCTGGAGATGCTTCCTGAAAATGCTGATGCCTGTTTTTTTTGTCACATTTCTGCACCAGAGGTGGTATTTTTGGCTCGCTTCTGACGGCACGTCCATCGCTTTAATTGAATTTTTTTGGATGTCGCAGGTAACAAAACGGGGTGTTCAAATTCAGCTTTGCTTTTGTTGCCGTTAAAAGTTGGGATGGAGGGGGGAGGGGGGGGGCGCGATTGACATTATTCATCACATCATAAAATGGGTCATTCATTCATCACTGACGGCCTTTAGACTTTAAAGCCCTCCATCCTGCCCAATAAATCCATCACATAAAAGGTGTTACAGTTTTATAAGTTATTATAAGAACACATGAGTGATGGTTTAAAAAAACACAATGTCACTGATGTGGGATAATTACATCCACCAAGGAGATTATGCCTTTTTTTAGATAGTGTACAAGCTAAAAAACAAATGATTACATTTTGGGCAGGATCAGTGGATAGGACGGTCCAGAGCATCAGTACAGTTGGATTATGCCTCGATGGAGGTTTGTGCTCTCTGATTGATTCTAGTTCAGGTTCTTTATTTATTATTTACCTTGCCTTGTGCCTATGTGTTTTTACAATTATTTATTTATTTGATATAATGTATGAACACACTGAACCTAGAATTGGGAAAAAAAAGAGTAGGAAAAATGTAAGATTTCTATAACTTAGATACAAATATAAGTCACCCGTTTTAACAGTTTTATCCTGCACCAAACACATGTCAAACAACACAAGATTCAGGAAAAAGCATGATGTTTATTTTTTATCACAGCCTAAGTCTAGTTTCACCTGGTCTATTACCACAATTCAAAAACTGGTGAATAGTTTGAAATCTGTATTTTCAACACAAGTTGAAACCAAGACCCGGTGATCCTGCTTCCTGCATCGTAAACCAGTCATGTGATCTGATAACGTTAATACATGAATTGTAAAAGCCTGAATCAAGATTTTTTTCTCTTGACTCTTTTTAGGACATGAAAACAACAAATATTCATTTTTTTTCTTTCAAATATGTGTGTTTTTTTCCAGGAAGTTACACACATGAGCACTGAAGAGGATTTCCTGTGTTAACTGGAATTTACTAGTTATTTGACATGAAGTTTTCAAAACTAAAAAAGGAATATTGTTACTTAGATGTTCCTGTATATCACCATATATTTATTTTTTTACCTCTAGGGTTGTTCTGGCATAGAAGGAGTGACAGGATGTTCCAGCAGTGGTCGACAAGGTGACTTCCTGTCAGCCATTTTTGATTCAGAGGAAGTTTACGAGTGGTTACAACAACTAATCACTGAATGGAAATCAATGGAGGGGAACAAATGAGAGTATTTTCACCCCTGAAGTGCAATTTCACCACTGGATTTAGGAGGAAGTGGCTTTTAACCAGCTGTCCACTGTAGTGACCACTAAGGGTTAAAATCTCTGTAGATGTTTCTGATGCTGCAGGAATAATAGAAAATCCATCTATAGCTCTATAGTAATGTTTGCAGGTGACGAGGAGCATCCAAGAAGATCATTTCCTGTCACTGTGTCTCCTGCCCTGCACCAGGACTTGGAGGAAATAAGGATAAAAGGAAGTGGTCAATCCAAAACACTGCAGCAGAGGGTCTAAGTGGAGAATAGTCAGAGAGGACGCCGACCATCAGCTGATACCGCCACTGTGTCAATCATTTCAGCTTTTCCCTCCAGAGTGAAGATGACTAACAAGGCTTTTTAAAACAATTTTACCTCTGGGAGGAGATTCTCCTGATGTTGCAACTCCAATTATAGTGCAGACTGTGGAAGAAAGCAGGTCTGCAAAACACACATTAACTGTAAATCTCGGAAGGCAAGCGAGTCATTTATTGCACCAGTCGAGCTGCAAGCCTTCAGATAATGAATTATTAAAGGCTGGTCCAAGTGTGAGCGCTTCCAAAATGTCTGGAAAAATCCTCTCAGAGTGACCGTCCCGGAGTAAAACAGGAAGAGCTTCTCACTTCACTGGCTTTGCAATAAATAAATAAAAATACAAAAATAATGCAAATTCTAAATGAATAATATTAAAACACTGCAAACAGGGAGTACTTGTATTTAGGTCAGGAACACTTTCAACTATGGAAGTAATTAAATAAGAGATGAACACAAGCCCAATCTGGTCATTTTGAGCTACTTTTTTTTTAGTTATATAACCAAGCAGACATACTTGAAGCCACACAAACAGCTATATGCTCCACTCATTACACACAGGGAAAAAAAACACAACTCCCTCAACACACAAACTCCAATTCCCTTATCCCTCAGCCAACCGGCTGATAACAAGCAGTTCATTTTCCTGATTCAAAATAAGCCATCCTGTTCTGCTCCAATTAGAAGCTTAGTAGAAGAATTTCATTACACCCCGTCTTCTCCCTCCACGTGCACCCACAGTTCAGGCACGGGGAGCGCGGGGTGGCGGGCGCCGAGGTGCATAACAGTTTAAAAAAATATATTCATGCACAGTGTCAGCAAATTAGAGCCTTAATGCAAATTGAATTTACAATAAATCCACCTGGAGCTGCCACAGAAGAAGAAGAAGGAGGAAACCAAGGGAAGGGGAAAAAAGCCAGGAAAATGAAAATGGAGATCCTGGCACTATGAGCATACATTTGCATATACATAATTAATTAAACCGGGGCTCACTGCTTTAGATGGATGACCGTCTGAGGGGAAACCGGGGAGCGACTGAAAGTGGAACAGTATTAAAAAGGTTAAAGTAAAAGGTGATTTTTATCTCGGGGAAGGAAATAATCACCAACTCTTAAATACAAACTGTACAATATGAAAAAAAAAAGTGAATGTTAATGAGCACCACTCATTCACAGTTAGCTTGACAAGAGGAAAAACAAAACTCAAAAATAATATCCATCCCTCCAGTGAAAGACATGGTGGGCTTGTTAGTGAGAATCGCAGGTTCGGGCGAGGTAACAATGGGTAATCCAATATAAACAAATTATCCGCAGAGGTGGTTGAGCACACTAAATTAATGCAATTGTTCCTGGGCTGTTCAGACCGGCTCTCTCATTTGGTAAGTGCTCCCACTGTAGCTGCTGAATGTGGGCATGCTGAGAAGTGGGGCCTTTGAAGGTGTCACCAGCTTCCAGTGATAAAAAAAAATACAAAACAAGGATTACTTTTTTATTCTACTTCCTGCCAAATACTCGGTGTAGCTGCAGGAGATGGTTGTGGGGTTTGGGAGATGGAGAAACTCCTTCAAACAGGCTCCATGTAAACTAATTGGAGCAGTTTGGATGAGAGTGAATGGGAGGATTTTTGAATTACATTACATCCAATGTTACTCACAATGTGACACAACATCAAAATGGTGTTATCATTACAATAGTTGCTCTTTTTGAGTCGTGGTGGCTCGGTTCTCAATACAGGAGGAAATTAATCTCGTGTTAGGGAGTATATGACATCATGAAGTAAATATGATGGATAAATAATGTAGATGTGAATTAATTCAATTTTAAAGCTCAATCATCACAAGAACAAAATCAGTGCATCATTTTTGTTTCTTTAATTTCTGAGTTTCAAGCCATTTTTTCTATTAACTGTCACATTTCAGCTTTTTATCTGTCTTTTGTTTATATATTTCACGAATAATGAATATTTATCCTTTGAATAAGTCATTTCTGTGATTTGATTTGTCACGTTTTTGCCCTTCTTAATACAACCTTCAACATTTCTCAGGACCAGCACAAGACATCATTTAAAACTTAAATTTAACATGACTGATTAAAATGTTTTCTGGTCTTTGAGGGGAAAAAAAAGCTTTTCATTTATTTTTTTTCCTGTTGAAAAAAAAAAAAAAAAGCCACTCTCAGTCAGTCATTCCCATTTCCTGCAAACCTATGGACCTTGAAACACTAAAACCGACCAATAACGACAAGGCTGTTTGGCATTGAAAACTGGATACCAGATGGTTGCATCAACATCCTCTGACCTTGCTGAGAATGAAGCAGCATGTACATCTACAAAAAGAAATATGGGAGGAGGAGGAGGGAGGATGAGGAATGGACTTTTCTTTTACGTCTCATGAAGTCATCTGCATTTAAAGTTCAGCTGCTGGGACCCGTGCAGCCTCGTCTCTCCCTCCTTCCTCCAACAGATAACCCTGGAAAAGGGCGAGAGGTCAGAGTAAAACAACTCCTACTACAGTATATCTGTGCAGTAGCTGCAGTGGATAAAAAGCAGTGGCTCTGATATTGATCAAATGCTAAGACTGGTGCTCGAGTGTATCAATCAAACCAAACCAGCCCTGCTGTTAAGCCATCAATAGTAAAGTATGCCTACCTGGATTCAAACTGCAACACATTTTAGTCCTTTTTGATATCACTGGAAATATGGAGAGTTTTCTTTTGTTGTTTTTCACTCTCATTCATCCTCCTTTGTTTTCTCTCCACTCGCTAAATCAAGGAGGACCTCGGGTGGACGATGAGCTATGAAAAAACTACTGCGATGAAGAGGATGTCAAAAGGCTAAAAAGGTCTGATTTGATTAAATAAGATGATCATTGTTTGATTTTGTTGAAGAATCCTGGATTAGTACAAAAAGCTCTGACAGACATTATTTTATTTTATAACCTGCGCCTGGATCTTCATCTGGAAACTCTTTGAACTCGTAAATACACTTTGACAAATAACAAAGTGTTTCCTTCCTGATTCGAACTTTTGAACCTTGAAGGATTAAAACCTAATCAGGTTTGAAACAAAAGCTCTAATTGTAAGATTACTTCGGATGTCAGCGTCGCCTTCGTCGCTCCTTTTTTTTCCTGTCAGTGCAAATGAGACGTGGCAGACAAGTTGTCACTTCTCTCTTCCCTCTGCAGATGAAATTATCATAGAAAATGCAGCATCAGTATTTTTAACAGGGGCACTGTCTCCCGTTTTTCCCCCACTGTGCAAGAAAGTTGCAAACCACCGTCCTGCGTCTGAAAGCAGTTTTTCACCAACTGTATTTCAACAGAACGACGGTGCCTCAGCGTCCTTGAGCGAGACACACGGCGGATGTTTAGTAGCTAACCCTGACCTCCGACCTCTCCACCTCGAATAGGAGGCAAGTACATCAAGAATTGAAATGATGTATGAAACGGCGCGGCATCCCGAACATGACGGGAAGAAAAGTAAATATCAGAGATTGTTATTTGACAAAAGAGCTTCTGTCATCCCTCCTCTCCGTCTGTTTCTCTGTGCCATCTTTGCTCGGCTGCACATTATCTAATAAAGCAGAAATGCCATAAAAATAACCTTAAAAACCCTTCAGCCTGCCAAATTCTGACACGGGCCCAATTGAGATGCCATCATAAATTCTGAAGTCTGTGATTCTTTTATAGACAGTATGGGAAGAGGTGAGCTAAATGGATGAGAGAGATGGTTGCCAGTAATGTATGAAAGAGGGGGAGAGAGAGGGAGATGTGTGGAGGGGAGGAGGAGGGTTGAAAACACAGTCAAAGACAGGCTGAGAGCCCATCTCCTAACTGCGTGCATATTAATGCAGCACTGCGGAAATCCAGCCAGCCAGGCAGCGGCCAAGGTCACCAGAGATTACCAGGACCATGACTAAACAGGCTGGCCAACAATTACGAGGGCGGGCATCAGCCTCTCCTCCCCCCCCCACTACACCACACCATCCGCACAATCAGGACTTTACCCTCGACACCTCGGTCCGGGCTCAATCTGACGGGTGATCGCTAATAAAACAACAAGTTGCCTCTTTCTCGGTGAACCCCGAGCGAGGAAGGCGGGCTGAATACATGAATTTTGATCAGGGTGCACATAATACCGGGGGTTGTGATGATGTAACAAGACAGAGTTTCTTGCCTCTCCCTCCCCTCCTGCCTTCCCAGCAGAGTGGGTGGGGATGACAGAAACGAAGGAGGGATGAAGGAGAGGCTTGGAGACGACTGATTACTTTAGCCGCCAATTGCATAGGAGCATCACCCCCCCCTCCCCCTCCCATCCCTTTTCATCAACTCCATTAAACAAGCTGTGTCATTAATGGGCTATTTTAGGCCAGCGCTTGCCGTGCTCGCTCATCTGGGCAAGCAGGTTAGGATAACACACATATATGTCATAAAGCAGGGGAAAGCTGCTGGCACCAGGAGGCTCTGGGATTGAAGACACAGTTACAAATGTACTTGGAAGCACCTTCAGTAGCTTGATCCACTCACATGCAGACGCTGTGATTGGAGTGGTGCTATAAAAAAAACTTAATGTGCACCGACACACACACTCAGGCCGAGTTTCTTTAGGCGCCCGACTCCCCTTCGATTAACAACCAAAGTTTCCTGCTGAGTCTGAATATACGACCCCTCGCTGAGCGACTACTACACAATCGATGCTACACTTTGATGATCTTCTAATGAAGGCAGTAAACATGCAGATTAGAGACTGTCAGTAGCCTTTTCTAAATGCCCTCCCTCCTCCCACTTTATCTACTATCCACTATTTAGAAAACCATCAAGAATAATAGATCCCACGATAAATGACACTATTTGTCAAAGTGGCGAAAAAGTGGTTTTCGCCTGATTTGTCTTGTTAATATTATGCAGGAGACGACAGGTTACAGTAGCTGCTCCACCATGAGCTCACGCTGTATGCTGGCACAAGGCCTTGCAACGCAATTAAAACCACAATGCCTGTACTGCATGGAGTATAGCAACAAATAAAGAGCTCAGTAAATTTACTGCGCAGCAATTTAAATACTGTATTTCCCCAAATTAAAAACCGGGAGTCAATTATAAGCCAGATCTCGGCCGTGGACGACACCAAGAAATAGCGACTGGACCTTAAGTACAGGCCAAGAAAAAAGCAAGGGTGAATAAATTATACACATAGTTTGAATGAGAATGTACAAGGGTGAAGAGAAACAGGGCTTTTAATTTGAAAGTTGCATTTACAGCGTAACAGACTCTTCATGAACTGAACTGTCTTCTGCACTTCAGGTAAATAACAGGCCCAACCGCTACTTGAGGGAATCAATGATTGTTTACAGAATGGACCAAGCGAACACTGGTTTGCGGGCTTTTATTTTGGAAGTCAGGAGATCGGCATTTTGGTTATTTGGAGTCAGAAGTGACCATATTTGGATATGAAGGGAGGAGTCAAGAGGCGGGTCTGACCCAAGACTCGAGTTCACTGCTGGTCTCACTGGAGAAGAAGTGTTTCTGTTTGACCACTAGAGGGCAGCGGTGTTCAGTCTATAGCATCAGATCCACACCACGTCGGGGGTTTGTGCTCTCTGGGTGCTTGCTAGTTGATTACCGTATTTTCCGGACTATAAGCTACTACGTTTTTCCGACGCTTTGAACCCTGCAGCTTCAACTTAAACTTTTCCTGCTGCAAAATAGAAGTTTTATTTGCAGCAATTTTGCATTTGCAAAACCAGTTTTGAAACCTAAAGTCCAGATTATTGGAAACAAAATATCTACATGTCTGCTAATGTTGTTCTTGGTCTACAATGTGCAAATGAAGTACCGTATTTTCCGGACTATAAGGCGCTACTTTTTTGTTTTGTTTTGTTTTGTTTTTTTATGCTTTGAACCCTGCAGCTTAAACACCAGTGTGGCTCAGTATCGGCGGCACGAAGCTCGTTAGCTTTTTACAAGCTAGCAAGCTCTGTGCTGCCGATACATTTAGCCTCGTCACATCAGACCCGGTCAGAGTGGACCACATGAAACTGTTCGAATAAACAGTTTGAACAGTTATTGAACTATTGAGCTTAGAGACAGGTGCGCTCAATAGTTCAAAAAATACGGCATATGCTTGTGTTTGTATATATAGGTCAAAAAAGTGACATCAATCAATCATTGTTGTGTTGTTGTATCTGTCCATGTCCAACAGCAGGGACAATGCCTTATGTCCTGTAAAGAAACGTCCTCTGATGTATTTAATCTGACCTTTGTGTGGACTCCAGGCAACGAGGATCTGTTACTTCTGTACCCTACAGTAGACGCTTGCCTAGAAACCACTGACAGTGATACAGTAGCATCACCATCACACCCCGGTGGTCATGTGCCATATTTAAAGGTCAAAATGCCAGCTTCTGTTGCGTGAGGTGACAGTTTTATTGAATTTAAATTTAGCAATTTTTCCTCAAAAAAAAAAAAGAAAAAAGTTTCCACCAAGGGTATGATAACTGTAATGAGGTCCTGCAGTACATTTCAATTTAATTTCTTATCCTATGAACCTTGTAAACAGCTTCTCAGATCAACACATTGACAAGTGGAGCCGGCGGTAATGACTTCTCTTTTTTTATTGGAATTAATCTGTCTTGCAGAATGTTGGAGGAGATAATTAACTGGTGCTTTCATCTTCATTTTAACTGGCATGTTCATTAACGGATTTGCGGTATCCGGTAAGAAAAGACACCTAATGTTTCTGTTAATGAAAATAAACAAATAAATTACTTGGACCAGAGGCAATCAAGTGGAGGTGAGGCTTTGGCAGGGTGACAGGTATCAAGCCACGCAGAGCCAGCTTCATTAGCTGGAATAGGGCAATCATGTAAGGATCATGCGGGCGGTGCGGACGTAATGATTCTGATAATGTCAGCTGGCAAATAATAAAATAAACATGTCCCTAATGCTTGGCTATCACCGCCGCATCACATCCTCTTTTTAATATTTCTCGCACATTTTGACACGATAATCAGAAAATTATTGTATTATGTGAAGAGGCTCCTGGCGCGTCTCGAGAGGCGAAAAACTCCTCAGGAAATGCGTTTTTAAATATTCCCGTGAGAAGATTTACAACCCGAGAAGAGACGGGAATCCTGGTAACTGAAATACACCTTAAAAAGTCAAACTGCTTCTGTGTCACACCTTGTCAGATGACTTATCTACCCTCGGTTCTTGCCCAAAACTCAATATTGGGTAATGGGGCCTGGCTGTCAAAGATGCTTAATCTTTCTGTCAAAAAATGAATATATTCTAAGAAGGTAGAACATACTTCCTCCATCTATTCTCTGAGTAGTTTCTGTATCTCAGTATGCTGTCTGAAATATCATATTAGGATAATAAGCATGGTTACATATGCAGAAGAATTATCGCGGATGAGGCTACTCTCCATAAACTGTATGTTTTTTGTTTTGTGTTCCCACACATTTTGTTTCCTGCTCCGAGAGGACACTTCTCATCCCAGTTTACAGTAAACAGGGTCCTCTCAGGATAAAACGCTCACAATATGCCTCCAACAGAAATGCAAACAAGTTGTTGATTATGCAGCCGAGTCCCTTTAAGACACCAAAAGAGAAAAGGATGAGAAGTAATGTTTTCATTCAGATGAGATTTTGAGAGTTGAGTTTCAACATTTTTTTTTTGACTATTTTAGGAAAAGCAGAAGCGGCGATGGATTTCTTTCATTTAAATTCTCTTGAAAAGTAAAAAAGGGATTTTACTATGCAAATTTAGATGTGCAAAATAATCAAATGTGATATTTTATTCTAAGTTTGAATTGGAGTTTCCCCATTTTGAAGGTGGTGAGAGGTCCAGAGATGCACCATAGATATACCCCTGCATGCCGACATACCCCTTTTCCACCAAGCAAGAACTGGTGCTAGTTCTGGGCTGGTGCTAGTCCTGGTGGTTTATTGGTTCAGATCCTGTTTCTCCTATGAACTGGTTTGCTTTTCCACTGGGAAGGAGCCAAGTTGGGGCCACGTCACCGTAAAAGGTCAGTACGTTGCTGCGTAGGTAGCCGGTTCACAACAACCGGCCGCTAGCAAGCTAGCCACTGTTAACAAACTACTGTTACCCTGTTACTATCAGTCCATGAACAAACTACTTTTTTCAGCGGATATTCTAGTTACAACATGATTGAGTGAAGAAAGCAGTTTTGCGTTGCTACATGTGGTATTTATTCAGTTTTGTGAAATCACGATGTCCTTCCTGCTTGCATATGACAGCGAAGCGCACCCTCGAGGAGTTTTTCATTACTTTACTCTTCTGCTATCGCTAGCTGTGTTTCTACCGTCGCTCCTCCAGCTCCTGTTGTAGTCGCTGCTTAATCGGTGCCAAGTCTGACCCAGCAAAGAAGCGGGGCCAGAGGTGGCCCCTGTTTTAGCAGCTGGGGCCGGTACTCGCGGTGGTGGAAACACAACAAACCGGGGCTAAGTCAGGAACTGGCCCTAAACCTGTTTGGTGGAAAAGGGGTAACACACACACACACACACACACACACACATATATGCATGAAGTACAGTAAATTTCACAGCCTCCTCTATTGCTAAAATCAAGGTCTTCTATACACAACAGCGACTTTCTCAGCCAACACATTATGTTTTCACACTGTTTTTCTCAGTGTGTACAATCAGTGATACATTAAACGCTGTATTTGCATATTACCTTGTTCAACCTGATCTTGAAGAAAAAAAAAAAAGTTACTGCTTGGTAGGTTTCCCTGTCACACTTTCAGATAGCTTTTCATACAAAGGCACTCTGGGATACTGGCTTATCGCCCCCTGTCTCATCCCCCCCCCTTCAATCCCTCTCCTCTTTTGACTCCCCTTGCGTCCCCTCCCTCCTTTTCCTCGCTGTAGCTGTACACAGTATTTGCATATCAGTCGCTGAGGAGCTGTTTCTCTGGTGGCAGTGGTTGTCGCCCTAGAGTATTCTTGTCTGGCATCACAACACAACTCGGAGATCAGAGAGCCGAGCACTGTGCCTCTTAATGGGAAGATCTCCCCCCACAGGCTCCTCTACCGCATGCATTCTCCCCTGCTTTCATTTAATCCTCTCTCCTCGCCTGCTCCTCTTATTTCTCCCTCCTCTTTCCTCCTTTTCCTTCCGCTCTCCCCTTCTGCAATCCTCTCTCTGTCTTTTCTTATCTTCCTCTCCTCCACCGCTCTCCATCTCTCTGAATACTCTCTTAACTTTTATCCCCCCTTTTCCCTCTTTTTTTTTTTTCCCCCCCTCTCTTCCTCTCGTGTGCTTGTTTTGAACACACCAGAACCAGGACATGGGTCTCTGGGGGTGCCGGGGCTTCTTATATAACATAATAAAAAATTCACACTTTGCATGTTCTTATTATGGAGAAGAAGAAGAAAGAGGGAGGAGAAATCTGGTGGGGGTGGGGGCTGCAACCACAAATTAAAAATAGCTTAGGAGTGTGGAGAAGAGGGTGGGGGCAAAAAAATACAAGTACAAAACAGCCTTCAGTGGCATTTTGGCAGCTGGGATGTTGAATCCTGCCACAATCAAAAACAAGCTAGCCAGCTCGTACTCTGAAATACAGCACAGCAGAGAGGAAACGCTGCCCAATTCCTTTTCATATCCACCACTGCATCTACATAATGTGTACTGTGTTGCTCAGCGCAAACTCATTTCTTCCAGATATTACTTCTCAGATGGAAGTTTCCTCATGAAAAAACAATACAATTACCATTAAATTGATGCCTGTCATGCCACGGCCCCATTTCCACATTATCAATCATCAAACGGGAGTCGTTGTGGAAAGGATCCTGCCGCCTAATGGTGCACCACTTACAATATTCCCCTCGTCAACAGATATGAAAGGCATCCCAAACAAATATCATAACAAAGTCGTGCTTCCCATTCATGAGGCCACTCATTTTTTTTCCCCTGCTAGCCAAAACAAGCGAAATTGCACCAACGGCGAAGTCGTTGGTCATTTTCTCACGCAGTGCAGGCGCGTAACGTAGCGGATTTAAAAGCCATAAAAGCCTGTTTACCACTGCTATTCACAGATCATCTGCAGAGCATGAATTATTAATCAACCAGAGTGTCTCTTTCTCCCTCTTCCTTTCTCGCTGTTTAAAAACGCCGTTCTGTAATGTCATGCCGAGGCATTAGTCATTGCTCTATCTAACTATCTGCTCGGCTGTGGAGGACTCTAGGTAGAGATGTCCAATGTGATCCGCCGCTCGCAAAACTATTTGATCGTAATGAGCACGTGCAAGGTCAAATCAAACGGAAAGAGAGAAAAACGACACTGAGATGAAATGTTTCTCAGTTTTTGTGTGTTTTCCCGTCTCCTGGGCAGAGTTAAGGTTGCTTAAAATGTGGCCTAGCATGGTTGTGTCTCAGCAATGGAGCCCTTATGTCTGCAGTGTTAATGAGGAATTATCAGAAATTAATTAAGATTAAAAAAGGTCCCAAGGTGAAGGACTTGCTTATTACAGTGCCATGTAAATCTTCTCTAATCCGGCAGCACAAGAGCCCGCCAAACACTGCAAAAACTGGAAATGCACAGCAAGACCGCATTGTTCCCCCTCGCGTGTATTGTCCGCACAAACAGCCGATACATACAGGGCGTTTGTACACACAATAGCAAACAGCTACACAGTACAGGTACAGTCCTGTCGGCGTGTGAGGAGAGACAGCTCTGGGACGGCGGGACGAGCCCTCGTCTTCTGCTAATGAACAGGTGAGGAAAACAGCGCCGGCGCCGGATTACACAGTGTCACGCAGGGCCACAAATCCCGCATTAGTGATCCATCCTGTGCTGTGCGCTGATTTGTCGACTAATGGACAAATGCCAGTGACACATTTTCCAGTTGCCTTCCCGCCTGTATCATTTTCTGCTTCTGGTGTTTCACCATGCCAAAAAAAAAAAAGGTCACAGCATAACAGCGAGACTGACGATGTCCTCGTGCAGTGCTTTTTAACTACACAAATGGGCTACATGTCAGGGGCTTTCCTTCGAAGGTGGGTTCATCATTACTTAAAGGTGAACAAACCCGCTGTGTTGTCACAATGGAGTACAGCTCAAGGTTAATCAGAGCATGAGGGGAAAAAAAAAAAGTGGTCCTCTCTTGTAATAAGGGGCTGCTCTTGTTTCTTCCCAACTGGTGGCGCATTATGTGGGAGACACCAGTGGAGCGATGTGACAGTTTACATCAAACATCTCTGTCTCAACCATCATGCATCTCTGGGGTACGGGCCAAGTCCCGTGGAGATCTGGATGCCCGACATGGAGTCGACAGCAGCTTGGGCTCCGATCACACAACAGAGTCATCTCTCACAGATGCAGGAGCACACTGACACAGCGGTATTTTCCCTAATAAATAGGAAATGAAAGCATTAAGCGCTGGTTGGTCGGCCTCAGAAAAGTTGGGAATCAAAGTCACCCGCTTCTGGCTTTTTATACAATCTTTTCTTCAGTACTTCATCTGCCAGGGAGGTTAGGGTTTCACACGCATTTGAAAAACCAAGAAGCAGATCATGATAATTTTCTACCCAAGGAGCAAATTAGTTGGATCAGATGATGGTTTGATATCAAGTTTCTCGTACTTTCTCAAAGCCGTCCAAGTTCGGCAGAGCTGGTCCAATTTCAGCCGCGTCAATCAAACGATACACAAAGAGCATCACAACTAGGGCTGAAACGATTCCTAGAGTATGCAAAGTAGTGCAAAGTATTGTGCACACTCTGCAGGAAGTAGTTTTCTTTTCGCCAAAGCACTTCCAGCTTAAAATACCACATTAACGGGAGGCATACAATAGTCAGGGATTCTGCTAGTATTTCTTAATAATCATTTCTTTTACGGTTACTCGATAGAAATATTGATAGAATACTCGATTACTACAATAATCGATAGCTGCAGCCCTAATCACAACCCATAAGTAATTTCCAAATGTCCTTAAATCCATCTGTGTTTTGTCTACAACATATTTGACCTTCTTGGTCTGCAAGACTGGATGTCCCACATAACTCTGCAATGATATCAAAAAGCAGAAAACAGGAAGTTGCGTAACGTCATTGCACTGCAGCGTGGCGCGACTACCTAATTGTGCAGATTTTCCACATACTAACCCGCTGCTCCGACACCCCAAAGCCAATAAGGCTTTCATTATGAAGGGGAAGCATTCTGCGAGACTGGGGAATACCAGAGCAAGGCATGTTAAGCCTGTTTCTAAAATGGCTGAAAGAAATGTTTTCTGTCTCTTTTTTCTCCCTCAGTACTGTTTTAGGAAGCAATCTAGTGTTTGGAAATTTGCATTTCTTTGCAGGAGAGACTCATTAATTTGGGATGATTGTGAAAACCGTGCCATTTGTTCCACTCTTGTGACTTTTAATGCACCGGAGACGCAGGGTTGTTGCACAGGGGAATGATAATCAGAAACCACACTGTAATTCTCTGCTTCTAACCACAAAAATCCAAGTTGCTGCACTCTGGCAGATGTAGACACACGCATGAATACACGCTGGGATTAACACTGGTCATTAATGCGTTTACTATACACATTCATTCATTATTTCACTGCCTTTGTAGCTGCTGTTCTGGCTCTGGTTTAATGAATCGTGGAAATGATTTATATGTTGATTTAGTAGGAATTGATATTTTAATAACGATCGCTTTCCGAGATCAACGTGTTCTCATGATGACGAACATGTGATGTGGGTTTTAATGACAGTAACAGGGCATCGGAAAAAGGAAATCTATCAAGTGGATGATAGCCATGAGTGTTTGATTGGCCGAAATCTGCCTTAGATCTTGGACATCCCTTCCTAGTCACTGTCCAACTGGTAGGACACCACAGGGTGATTTTATCCTCATGTCCCTACACTGAAATTCACAGCAATAACATAATAGCAACCTCTATTTTTTTTAGGAAGAGCTCCTGTGCAAAGTGGACCAGCAAACCACTCCACACAATGGATCTCATTATTTCCATTGTATACAGTGCAGTTGCAAAGTTGTAGGGCACTGACACATTTTTCATTGTATTGGCTCATAACCCCTCTGCAGTATGTGTGTGTTTACATCCACATGAGAGTAATTTTAGTCCATTTTTTATACATAGTAAACCAATTAGAGGAGACAGGAAGTAGCAGGAAGTAAACCAAATCTTCTAATGTCTGGTAAATTATGGTATCCATGGATATCAGTGGACGCTTTGGACGCAACGTAACAAATCCTCGACTAGTGACCCTCGAAATGAAAACTGAAAGTCAGACATTTCACCTCATTGGTTCATTTCGAGTACATAACACAAACAGAAGAACTTTACCCCAAAGCAAAAAGGTGTGTCGTATACTGCAGGTATGCACGCTGTATAGCCCCCAAACTGCAAAGCTTTGAATTTCAGCCAACAGTAACCATTTAATCTTCGGTGTCATCAAAGCAAAGCAAAGGAACCGGAGCGGCCACACAGCGTCTGCATCAAACCAATTTACACACAATCCTACCTGAGCTGAAAATAGCTCGGTAAAGCACATTTTGCTGCTTAACTACACAAAATTGAATATTCAACGTATCCGGTTTTTGATATAGGTGGCAAGTTATCAAATTACCCTGGCAGCCTCACTGTATTTTAAGTCGCTTAATATTATACAGCGAGGCAAATTGAATAATGTGTCCGTTTATATTGAACTCAAGGGAAGCAAAAGCAATTTATTTGCGCTGCATAAAAGCAACTCAAACTGTTTGAATACAGCAGCTGCTCCTATGGATGCACTGGACCTTTTTCTAGAAGTTGTAGCAAACATCCCAGACTTCTCAATAACACCAGATGTTTACTATAGGCATTTGAAAACAGGCACTTCAGCCACTGAAGCCTGAACCGAGCCACTTTCCAATAGCCGATAGTTCCTGAATTACCTGCATCTTCAGTTCTTCCTGGTCGCACTGTAACTCAATACAGTTTGAATAAGCAGCCAGATTTTCTGCACTTATGTTGGCCCTGATCCATAATTTAACTAAGAGCTGATTCAGAGCACAACTTAAGAACTCTGTATAAACTTTTATTATTGGTACAAAGCGTAAGAGGATATTTTTCTCCCTTATTTCAAAAAATGCTGAATAAAGTTTTGCTGGGTCATTAAAATTCTGTTTTGTGGAGTAAACAAAACGGCTCGTACCTTAAACTGCTCTTTTACTTGCTCGGCGGTGCTGCTGCCTGCTATGTCGTGGGGTGAGACAGTAAAGGACACAGCGCCGAATACAACCGTCACGGTCAAAACGTATACCGAAACCACACCAGCGCTATAACGGGACACATTAAAATGGTAAACAAACATTTGCAGCATCTTGAGATAAAAATGCTGATTCAATACACCCTTCCTGAATTGTTTTCTGCCAACTCTGCAGGTGTGTGAAAGATTCGCCCTTTTTTTCTTTTTTTTTTCCTCTGGGCCATTTAAATGAATCAGTGTCATGCATGGCCGGCGCCATCAAGACTCGATGAATACTTTTGCACATGAAAAGCGAAGGTGGGGAAGAGGTGGCGGTGAATCCATTAGCCTTGCTATGTCTCACTGACTCCATTGTTTTATTCTGTTTCCTGGCAGCAGAGGATTCACCTCTTGCGATGCCGCCGCTCTGAGCCGAGTCGAGGCGATGAAAAGCCTGAGACCGGACCACACACAGATTCGAATGGGAGACCGGGCGGCATGGCGAGAAAACGACTGCTTGTTGTGGTGGTGTGGGGAGTGTATGTACTGTAAATTATTCATTCACAGCAGAGGACGGGTCATTGTGATCCAACCAACCTTAAAGACCTTAAAGGGAAATCCCAGTATTTAGAAAAAGATGTTGATCCGCCTCCAACTTAAACAGAAATCATATCCAACACTGGCTGATTGGATGAGGAAGTCATGGTGGTGAATGGGCACGTAGCACATTTAAATTATAACAGTTAGTGTTGGCTTTATTTTAACTGTTACAACAATATTTGGAGCTGTACTGGACCTGGTGTGCGAACTGTTGTGATACTGAAACAAATATTATTGGAAGACACAGTATTACCTGGCAGGAAACATTAAAACATTGCGATTGACTTTATCTTTGATTTTGCAGATTTTGACCAATATTTTAGATCCAGCAATGACTTATAGTACATCGTTCTTGCCAAATGTTACCTATAGAGGTGGGAAAAAAAGGGACGGCAGTGGTTCAGTGGTAGAGCGGCCGTCTACCAACCGAAGGGTCGGTAGTTCGATTTCCGCTCCTCCCAGTCATTGTTGGTGTGTCCTTGGGCAAGACACTTTACCCACCTTGCCCTGCATGAATGTTGGTTGGTGGCGGTTGGAGGGGCCGTAGGCGCAAATTAGCAGCCACTGCTAGCTTAGCTTACCGCCACCGGTATGAATGGGTTTGAATGAATAATAGTCTCTGTACTTCCAGAGAAAAGCGCCATATAAATCCAAACCATTATCTGGATTTGGAAATAATCCATCTTATTTGTGCACTGGGCTTTTCAAAGACTGGACTGAACCACTGGGATTCAGATACAAACTTTTCAAGCAAACCAAGCTTCTGCATCATTACTTCAATAAACTAAAAGCATCATCAGACAACGCTGAAGACCTCAGACAGGGACGTTCCTGGTTTCAGCCTGATTGTAATTTGTTTACCGAGCCGACAACACGCGCCAACAAAGATTTTTCTTCCTCATGTAAAATCAAACTGCCCACTCACAGGTGTGAACAAGCCTCTAATCCACAGCAGCAGCGCACCTCAACACCTACCACACGTTAACATCCTACCCTCCAACTGTGATTGTGGTCATTAACAGGAAAATTGCTAAGAAAACTCCAGATTGCCGCCACTGGGCCACCTTTGTTCTAGCACCCACTGTGCTGGGTTTTGAAGGGTGCTCTTGACATTTATGTACCGCTGAAGCACTGATTGCAAATAATGGCATTGGAACCACATGCAGATGGACAAAGTTAATGATAGCGATGTGGGATAGAGCGTGCTCGTGGAAACGTTCGGGACTTCAAAATGTCAGGGTTATCAGAGAGGAAGGAGGGTGGTTGATAAATATCAGATAAAAAATTCAAAGAGATAATGAGAAATATTCAAATTAATAGACTTTCACACAAAAAAATGACACTTGTAATGATTCATTTGATTATGAACAGGCAAGACAAAACCAACGTGAAAGACATCTGAGTAAATTTTCCTTCACGAGGAGCGATGCAGTTCTTGATTTGAGCAATGCTCTCTGGCACTGCGCTCGCTAATCTATTCAGCTGTGGACAGATGTAACAAAATGAAGCCCTGATGGGAACAAGCAGGCGGGGAGTGGGACTTGTGGAGCGAGGGAAAGGTCAGCCGGAGTGATGAACTCTTCAGGTCAGGTAGCATCAAACCAAGCATTGATCACTCTCCTGTATGGATCCGTCTAATCAAGCTGGTGTCTTTGCTTAATGCACCTATTTGTCTGCACAACATCGCTGATGTCTATAAAAAGCCAGGGAGGCACAAAGTAATAAGCTGTTCTGTAATGCTGTATGCACACAAGAGCACGCACGCCGGCCATTGTCCAACCTTAAATGAGGCCTGCAATCCGACACACTAGGTTTTACTGCTAAAGACTGCAGCTACAGGATGGGTGTCGCAGTCCTAAATGAGTCCAAGTGCCCAAATGGGAAAACTGTGGATCCTAAATGAGGCATTACTAAAAGAATTTGGATTCCTCCCACTGCACACAGAGAGGGCTGCAAAATAATATTTTATTTAGAGTTTAATTGCAGCTTCTGGCCCTGAGTGCCCCATCAGACAAACTATAATGGAGTCTAATATGATCGAAATAGTTACTGTCCTCACTCTGCTTCTCCGCATGATCCTGGAGCATATGGCACTGCAAAGATTTGTCCTTTTCTCTTACGGAGAAGTAGAAGTGGAGCACTAACAAGACAGATATATTGTTAAGTCTGTTTCATTACCACAAAAGCATAGAGTAAAATACGGGTTGAGGAGAGTGTCAGTAAAAGTAAAAAAAAATGTTGTTGGGAATGTAAATAAAAAGCATGAATGAACATCAAATAGCTGCTATTAATACTCAAGTCAAAGATGTGGCGCTTTGTGCTGCGCGGCTAAAGGCTGCGCTTCCTTTGTTGGAAGAAAAATACAGGCATTTAAGTGTAGCTTACAGCCTGTACAATAAGGCACCATTTCAGCATTTGTACCTGCATTTGTGTCCCTTGGTAATTGCGACGGCTTTTGGACCCTACGGTGAAGTGTATGCTGCAAATAAATGGCCGAATTTTCTCCAGCGCCAGAATAAACCATGTGACTACTCTCCTCATTATAGCAGACCCTGACTGTGAAGCCCTCAAGTTTCACTCACAGCAGGATTTGTCATGGGGGCTGGTGTCCACTCGCTGCAGTTGTGAGGAATTCATCTCAAGAGTAGCCTGTGACTTCACCCTTTGTTGGTGCGGAAAGAGTCGGGATAAAAGGATGGATGGAGGAGGGGGTGAGTATCCTAGAGGCCACCGGTCAGGATCCCGACAAACGCATCCCGAACTCATCAAAAGGTCACCACTACAAAAGTAACATAAAAACGAGTCTTGTTTTGACGTGGCTCTTTTTAAAGTCAGCCTCATCCATTTTATTCATAAAGAAGAAGATAACAATGCGGAGAGACGAGACCGCCCGAGCAGTGATTGTCAGGAGGAGGGAGGCAAGCGGCAAATGACATGACACACTTCCAAAGGCATGCTGGAGGAGACAACAAATCCACCCACATCTTTATCTGTGATCAAAGGAAAGATTTATGATTCTCTGCATTTGTAGTCAACTCTCCTTCCCCCTATCTCCCTGCCTCCTCGCGCATTATCTCTCCGGGTTGGGACCATCTGAATGAATTTGCCAGCCGCCATTTTTCTGACCCTCCACCAACACGTGGATGAGATTTCCCCAGAGTGACACTTTCATCGGGCCACTTACTGTCTTGACCTTCCACAACTTGTGCCCTTTCTGTGGCATAAACATAGCTAATGCGTGTTAGCCTCAAAGTCTTCAGGCGATCTGTCTCACTCCCTTCTTGGGACTGACAGACAGTGGGCTAGCAGTGGCTGGGACAAACAATGTGTTTACTAAGTTGGTAAAACTAGACTGAACAGCTGTCCGGGGCATATGGAGCCAGCTGACATGCTTAATTTGTCAGGGTTGCCTGATCACAGTGATGGACGTTGGCTTTGCCCTCAGCGTCTGTAAATGTGCTGGTATCAGTAATCCTGCAGCAATGTCACATTTTTAATGTTTACACTAACGCGACACACAAATATAAATGTCATATCCTATTTCTGTGGCTCACAATTCCTGAAACAATACAGCGACGACGATAAACCCCGTGTCGGACTTGCATATGCAGCGCAGAATCCCTTTCAGCCCAAGGATGACCTTTGCAATCTGTTTCTCTTGGCTATCGGTGGCTCAAATTTTGTATTTTCCAAGAAAATACCAAGATGCATGAGGAGAAATAGACATGATAGTACATTTTTTGCCACATGAATCATCCGCCGAGTTATTTAATGAGCCCCTTGATAGTGCCAACCCCTAATTAAGCAGAAGCACTGTCGACAACAAAATATAGCAACATTACAGAAAAAGCTTTTGAGAAAGTTTAAAAAATGTTATTTTCTCATGTTCTCCCTTTTCCTTTACAGTTTCATCACATCCATCCCTTATGCTTTACAGTATTTAATTACCAAATTCTTATGGTATGAAACCTGGCTGATCATCACATTTCTTGAGCCAACTGATCCAGCTCGTTAAACATTTTTGCAATCCAATAATCCTGCCGTTCAGACCTACTATTGAGCAGCCCGCCAACCAACCCCATCACACGCCATAGGAGGTTATGTTTTCATGTGCGTTGGTCTGCCTGTTGGTAACGTGACAGAAAAAAATCTCCCAAATCGCTGACAATGGGCGAATCTTGAGAACTAGTAGCGGGCAGATCACAGCTGCATCTATGAAACAGGAAGGACGAAATCAGAAGGAAACCATAGACCCGAACTGGAAACAGTGAAATGTGATGTGATAACGTCTACAATCTGAGACAATTTGATGTCAGATGTTGATTTTGCCTTGATAGTTGAAGTTCAAACTCTCAGTATGTGTTGATCAGAACTTCCTGTCCGGATTGGGATACCTAAAAAGAGTCATTAACGCCAACAGGAAGACAGATTCAACAACAAAATAGTCCAACTGAACAAAATCAAGCTTCTTTTTCTTTCCCCCCCAGACTGTTTATCCCTGTACTACTCTGTTATTCACTATTAAATCACAGTTGTAAGAGGTTACTTGTCAAGAAAAGGTAATCATGGGTCAAGTCTTTGATTACATAATCAGATTTCCTTTACTTTTCTATTGAGGGCCCTCGAGAATTACAACCAACACCCCTTCACCAGAACCATCTCACTAAATACAGATCATATTATCATTGTTGTTTGAGAGCTACCATTTGCCTTTATGGACAGAATGGCTTACCGGCAAGAAATGGATTAGCAAGGCTAATAAACTACTCAGCTGTAAGAAAATTAGAGTGACACTGCACTGTCATTATCTAAAGTTTATTTAAGCAGGCAGGTTGACTAACAACACACTTTCATTCACAGTGACAGCTTGGCAGAGTTTCCTCAGAGAGAGGAGGGTTGCAGCAGGACGTGTACAACCTTTCAATATTGCCACAATTGTGGTTAAATGCCGTTTGGAGGTATAATTAAGGTATGCAGTGAATATGCAGCTCGAGTGTCTTTCAGCTCTCGTGTGCAGAGTATGCCTCCTGCTTTGGGGATTTGAAAAAGCCACTCTTTTACCCGCAAATACACTTCCCTTTCCATTAGGCTATCGCCACCCTAAAACTTCATATTGGTTTTCTAGCAGACTGGAACCAATCGGCACTGCAGGAAGCCTTCCCCCAAAGCCAGCGCCAGACTATCTCTGTCTCACAAACAGCTCAACAACCTCAATTTGTGCCTCCATTCCTATACTGCTGTTGCAATTGCATGTTCCTGTGAGAGGGGAGTGCATTATTTTACATACATATGGGAAATATAAGCAGTTGCAGAGATTATACAGAGCACCAGTCATTGCTATGGTAGAAATAGGAGGAGTAATTTGTTAAAAGTGATACAATAAAGTGACCATCATGCAGCGTGAGCATTTTCAGAGTTTACCCAGTGTTCCTTTGCGTCCATATTGTAGCTCTTACCCCCGGGTTAAAAACCGTTTCACACATCTAAGGCAGCATGAACCTGACTCTAACCTGCTCGGCTTTGTTCCACAGGCAGCCTGGCCTCAATTTTTACAGGGTTATCGTCTGAAAATGGAGTAAACCTGGGGTTAATTGTTGCCGGTGTGAACCAGGGGTTAGAGTTCAGAATGACAACAGCATCACATTTGCATTATCCAGTTAAACCTGGTAAATTAATTTCATCCGTGTGCTTTTGATTTTAGTGGAGTCGTATCAAAAGCTGCCCCCCACCCCCAGTCCAGCCCAGCCCAGATATTATAACTTGGGTTTAATCTAATTCTGTTTGTTTGTTGATCCTTTGTCTCCAACGATGGCCGCACGCGTGTGTTGACAATGTGTAATTGTGTGTCTTTGTCCACTGTCACAGAATATTGAACTCAAATAATGAAAACTGGAACAAAACAGACAGAAAAGGATACAAGAAAAATGCAAATATGTGATGCGCATCGGAGAAAATGCGGCTTTTAGAGGGAATAATATCAAAGAAAACAAAACAGAGTTTAAGCTAAGACACGATGGCGCAGGTAGGACATTCTCAAAAACAGTAGAGAACACAACATGGCGGTATAGGATATGAGGAGATGAAAAAGAGGATGACAAGCTGAAAAAATGAAGTCTGAAGATGGTAACAGAAAGGAGGCTTTTGTGTATATGTGCTTGTAAGATGTTGCTGAGCTAGCTGGATGTACTGGCTGCGTCGATGCAACGATTCCCCTGCCGAGCTATACTGCACAAATCTCTTGTAGAGAAGTAAGTTACTTTAAATCAGCACTGCCGATTGTCAGTGTGCGCCCGCTGCTGCTGTTGCTGCTGCTGCAAGGATGAACCTGTGAATGGAGAGAAAACTGAAGTGCAGAGGAGGGAACCGACGCTTGATGTGTGTATTTCAAAATAAACATTTGACAGATTGGAGTTTGAGTTATTTCAACATTTCTCAGAGGCAGAAGTTGGAGGATGAAATGAGCTCGCTGCTTTAGTTAAAGCCTGCTTTGTGTGCCAAAACTGTCAAACATGAATGTCCAAAAAAAGACAGGTAATTTGACAAGTGGCATTCTGGGATTCGTCTAAAAACTCTTAGTTACATTATTGCAAACAGGATAATTTGGGTTTTTTCGAGCTAAGGTGAAAAAAAAATGAGATCGATGAAGGTCGACCACTAAAAAAAGTTACTAACTGATGCTGCCTCTTTCCTCTCAGTCCCTATAGTAAGTTGTGTGCATTGAGGAATTACCCCTTTAATTTAGTTTGGTTGGGCAGTTGACAACCTACAATTTGAGCTGGGGTGACAAATTACCATAGAAATAAAGCCAAGCTGCTGTCAGAATAAATATGGACTTTTGGGTACAGTTAGTCTGTCAGAGCCTGTTTGAGTCTGTTTGAATGCATTACAGTCACAGCACCGGGGTGACAAAGTGCCTTAGACCAGTCAATGTAAAGTTTCACAGAATATTTCTTTTCGGAGTCGACAGAGAACGAAAAAAAACTCTTTTAAAAGCTGAGAAAATAACAAGAATAGTCTACATCCTGAAATAGTGACCAGAGCCTGTATTGCCTCAACTGCAGAAGGTTTCCTCTCTTTTTTTCCTTTATTTCTGATTGTTTGTTAAATTTAAGTAGCCATATTTGTGACTATAAAAACTCAACACTCACATCCTCTAATTATTTCAAATTAAAAGCTTTTTTGTTTCAGATAGAAATTTGTTAACAGGGCTTTTATTCTGAAACATCTGTCACTAGGGTCGGGGACTTGTTCATATTGACCAGTTGTTACTTGAGGAAAAATGTTAAAAATGTAGCTTCTGCTCTTCAATCGGCCACTGTCATGTGCAACCTGATTGGATAATCAGGCCTTAAAGATGGACGTATGGGTGGATGACTAACTTCTAATCAAGTTAGGCAGCTGAAGTGAGTTTTCTTCTAACAACTTGGTCAGCAATTTAGGTTAAAGAAAATCCTGTGTGTGTAAAAAGGTCGAACCTGACAAGGCTCTGCGGGTTAAATGTGGTTTAAAGACGGTATAGCTGCATGAAGTGGCCTACGGAGAGCTAACCGCAAGCCGATCAGACTGGGATGGTTATACCGAGGCCGTCAGCAGAGTGACTGCGCATGTTCCCTCTGTGTGCATGGATGCATCAGTGTAACTCTGAATGCGTTAAGTGTGTGACTGTCACAGCGAAATAAGTGTGTGACTGTCATTTGGACAGCTGAGACCCGCCGCGTCCTGATGTTTGCACAGCCGCCCACTCCAATATGTCTGCAGAGCCATGAGAAAGCTGCTCAAAGCAAAGAGAAAAATATTCAAGGAAAATGTTTTCCACAGGCAATGATCCCTGCCTGCTTGATAGCTCAAACGCTCAGAAAGACACACACTAAGAAATATCTACAAATATATGTGTTTTTTGAAGGACACATAAGATAGTACCAATAGATATAAGCACACAAAAACAGCAATTGAAATCAAGTGAGGCTTTACTCATCTGAAGTATGATTTTGAACCATTTTGCAGCCAGTTTAAGAGAGGTTATCATTTTCTTCTGCGGTGCTTCAAGCAACAAGTCCTGTGTTTTCACTCTTCTACTTTTATCTGACATCGACAGACTTATTTATCTGATACCTGCAGCTGTACACTGCCTTTAAGAAAGTGAGCTGTTCAAGAAAATGAACGTTTCTGACTCAGGGCCATTTTGGAAGCAATCACAGCGAGCATAAATGGACCACTGACCCCTTTAGCTTAATCCGACGAGGTTAATGCAGGAAAGATGGAACACTCACGACCACTAAAGTACAAGAATATTTCATGTCGAGATTTATTTTCACTTTGATATCATAAAACCTCAAGACTTTGAAACCAAAGCCGTGAAAACATCACAGTGAACTTTGTTTCTGCTGCCCCCTAGTGGTAAAGGCAATTATATATTTTCTCATTGTGTGGGTGGTGGTTAGATACCTACTTCCTCCTGTCTACATGTCAGTGTCCTTGAGTAAGACCCTGTTCTTCCCAACGTAGGCTAGCACCTTGCATGGCACTTCCTGTCTCCATTGGTGTGTGTGCAGTCCATTTACCATTCATGGCATTAGCAGGAAGTTCATCGTTGTCAGTTCCTTTTAAGGACAAAAAATTGAACAATGCAAGTATCTTGCCGACTGTCAACAACACTTCTTCACTTGCTGGCACATTGAGAACCAATTTAGGTTAATCCGGCGAGGTTAATGCACGAAAGATGGACCAATCCCGAACACTAAAGTACAAGAATATTTCATATCGAGATTTATCTTCACTTTGATAGCCTAAAACCTCAAGACTTTGAAACCAAAGCCATGAAAACATCACAGTACACTTTGTTTCTGCTGCCCCCTAGTGGTAAAGGCAATTATATATTTTCTCATTGTGTGGGCAATGGGTTGATACCTACTTCCTCCTGTCTACATGTCCTTGAGTAAGACCCTGTGAGTCCCAACGTTAGCTAGCACCTTGCATGGTACTTTTGTCTCCATTGGTGTGTGTGTGTGTGCAGTCCATTTACCATTCATGGCATTAACAGGAAGTTCATCGTTGTCAGTTCCTTTTAAGGACAAAAAAAATGAACAATGCGAGTATCTTGCCGACCGTCAACAACACTTCTTCACTTGCTGACACATTGAGAACACATTCACAGCGAGTTTAAGCCTCCATTCACAGCAGCCTTGGAAGACCACTCAAGAAACATTTCTATTACCGAACGGACCAGCGGGGCACACTTGTGGGGGATCGCCGAAGCAGGAATGAATATTGAATGAAAAGAGGTCTGCACAGTGCAGCAAGGACAAACATACAGTAGAGATCTGCGGGGTCGGCGACAGGCCGCGAGCACATAACCGCGGTGGTCTCTAATGTTTAAGCTGCAGGAACATGGGAGGGACGAGGGAGGCAGTCAGATGGAAAAAAAAAAGCGTGAGTGTGTGTAGGAAGGGGTCGCCGACGAGGCCAGATGGCAAAAAACCCGACAAGATGCATATGTGTGGAGACGGGAAACACACATGGACAAAGATATACAGGACAGAATACAAACAGGGGAGGCAGAGGGTGAAGGCTGACTGTGATTGGTTGAGAAAGGAACAAACGTGGGCCCTGTCCCTCAGATCTGGGTGGCTTTTGGTGACAGGAGACTCCATGCCAGCAGCAGCAGATGAGGGAGCAGGGGGGTGCTGGAGATGTCAGGCACCCCTCCGCCCACATGTGCAGCTCTTTGTGCCGGTGGGAAAGGCCTATTTGTCACTGACAAACAAGCCTCGAGTTTTAAAACTACAACTCGGAAAAAAAAAAGCCCACAGAACGCACTCTGTTGGACCGTTGAAAGGGTTTTTTTTAGATAAAGCTATTTCCCTTTCATTGCTGTATTTATTTTACTGGCAGCTGTCAAATTTGCCAGGAGATATTGCCCTCTTTGTTTCCAGATTCACTCGCTTCTCCTTTAAGGGAAAATGTCAAATATTATCTTTCACTCTGAGGGGGATTTATTTGAGTTGCAATGAGTCACGTCCATGCACAGTGATATCCTTACATAATTTAGGCTACTCAAGTATTCTGTTTGTTGACTTGCCCTGCATTTATAACAATCCTTATGAGGTTATATCCAAATTATGAAAGACCCGAATATGATGAGCTGTGATATGCTGATTTTAGCAGAAATATCGAGGCGTGTCATCACTTTTACATTGTTTCCTGCAGCCGAGGCAAATCTACTTTTCTATATTTCAAACACATATATATATTTTTTGGTTCGGGTTTCGACACAGTCTGTTTCTAGGATTGTTTTTTACTTTTACCTCCAACGAAAACACCTGAAGATTTAGTATTCTGTCTTCAGTTGTGGGTTGTACTTCAGAGGGTTTTCACTGCTCGGGAAAAGGTATGAGTAGCTACTTTGCATTTTGTAGCTTTCAAGCCTCCTGTTAGCAAAGCATCGAGCATCTTTGCCTCTTGTACTCTGAAAGATGCTGAAGGAAAATACACACATGAGGAAAAAAGAGCCTCTCACTGAAAATGTGAACTGCTATTGTAGCTCCGATGCTAATACGTGGACATAATGTTGTGTTTACCTGAAGAAATATTCACAGCGACAATAATAAACCCGCACAGCTATTTCATAACAGTGTAAACCAGGTGATCGCAGATTTAAATGTCGTTCATCAAAACTTTGAAAAACTTCTTTGAGCCCGAAATAGCTCCTCGCTTTTATGCAGTCAATCCACACGCACCGTGAGTCTTTTTACTATTCATTATTCAACAACTTATTGCCAAAAAACCCACAAAGCAATATTATTAATCTTGAGGAGGAGGGTAATTTATTTTCTCTGGCATGTAAAGATAATTAAGCAGGGGGGTGGATGGGATTTTGAGCGCGCTCACTTGTTGCCGCTTCACACGTCTTGGCATGATTCCCAACACTTTGAGCTGATGTCAAAATACAAGTACTCACCGAATAAACCACCTTCTATTCATGTGGGAAGCGCTAATCTGGATTTTGTAATATCAGTTAAGGTGCGTTAGAATGAGTACTGACATTTGTGTGTGTTTAATGAGGTCTAATTTGAAAAATGCAGTGCATGTTGTTCTGTTTGTTACACTGGACTTCAGTGGCCAGAGTTTCAAATGGTCTCTGTGAGTGTTTGCAGTATATAAATCCGTCTGTGTGCCCCTGTTAAGCTTCCCTTTAATTCCACTCCTGCCACTTGAATTAACCTTCAATTTTTTTCAGACTGTTGAGAGACCCTCTAACAGAAAAACGAGAAAATAAAACCGGCTCTCCGTCCAATCCGAGCCGGCCACTCAGAGTGAAAAAGCAGGGCAGTGTGTCATTACGGGATCAACGTGAGCTAAGGCCAGCGAGCTGAGCACCAAAGTGGGCTGTCACACAAATACTTTCAAACACCAGGCAGGCTGCCACGTTTATGCAATGCAGGGGATGATACATTTCAAAATACAATGTAAATGCATTACCGTGGAGCCATATGTGATAACAACCAGTAGTTAATCCCAAACACATGTGGTGAATAAACATCACGTACCAGCAAATGTTTCACAATAAAAGTTAAGAAATGAAGGGTTTCTGGTGACTGAACCGGTGTAAGGCTTTTAATCTGAAATACATACAGTAAGGGTTACATTTGTACTTACAACATAATAGTAACTGGCTTCGTATTGAAATGTATGTTTAGAAATTAGAGGTTCAACTTCACCACTTTACCTTTGGTGAAGTTGAGGTAAATACAGGAAAAAAGAATTGTCTAAAACTATATAAATTATAGTTATTATCACCAAACATTCAACAAAACATCAGCTCGTCCACAAACTTTACACATTAAACGTGTGCCTCCCTCTACTGGCAGAGGGAGTAATTACACAAACACAGTCGATGTGAGCTCGTGATGCTCGCTTCGTAGCAGCGATTGCTCCAGTGCAAGAATATCTCCACAGATTGAAACCTCAATATACTGTAAAGTACATAGATTTATTATTATTTGCAATATAATTTTACTTTCTGCTCTGACCACAGCACCACTAATAATCGTAAGGTTAAATGCAAAGTACCAGTGATATTCATTTATTGTCTTATAAGTAAAGAAATGTTGCGACAGTTAATGTGAGATTCAATAACAATTAACAAGCTTCTTGAAGACATAATTGCAGAACAGTCAAGCTCTATTAAACTTATTATATATTATATTTACGGTGTCAAAAGTTAGCTTCTTTTTACAAAGTTTCTCCACGAGTCTGACTTTTTTGCCCAGATTTAGTTTTTTCTTCTAAGTTCGAAATGTTTCATACATCCTGGCCCTGATTTTAGCTTGAGAGATGAGATCCTCATGAGAAAACAAGGGCTAATTTTTATTCCAATAAAGACAGTGAGTGGGCGACTAAGCACAGTGCAGCGCGGTTCAATATGATCTGATTATAGTGTCTGCTGAGAAAACACCGCCAACATATCCTTCACAACAGCGTTAAGGTTTCCATTGTGCCTTTGTTTTCCACACTGAGGTATCATAGGGTTCCTATCACTGTCAGTGGACATGCTGGCAGGATGTCGGGTGCACTGTGGTCCGCCTGGGGGGACACCGACTTCCCTACAGCCGTTCCCTGTCACAGTAGCCCGTAATTGGCCCCCTGCTTCTCACCAGAGAGCAGCGTTTGTGTATGTGTGTTGGTGCGCATATGTGTGGGCGCCTGCGTGCTCGCCTGTCAAACTCTTCGGATGACGCACAGATCCATGGGCACCGAGGAGCCCTGAACTGCTATGAAGACATTCTGTCAGCTTAGAGATGCTGGGAACTGCTGAGATAGTTCAATCTGCGAGCTTTTTCACAAGGTTAAAGTTGGGGATTTTCGGGAAGGATGTGCCATATCTGATCGCGGCGGAATAGTGCAGAAATAATAGATGTATGCTGTGAAAACGCACTGCAGGGAGCGAGATTTGGCCACAATGGTAGAAATGTGATACAGAAGAACAATTGGTTGTTATCAGTTGGGGATGTGGGATGTAATGCTGAATGAAGCAGTTCATACCCAAGTCGTGACTTTAATTTGAGGCTGGTTTTAAAGTGGATCATAGCGGGGGGACATGAAGGAGGCCGGACTTTGTTTCCATGTAAACAGGAGTTGTATGAGAGCTTGCACCGAACACT
Organism: Pseudochromis fuscus; assembly: GCA_900323345.1. Lineage (NCBI taxonomy): Eukaryota > Metazoa > Chordata > Actinopteri > Pseudochromidae > Pseudochromis > Pseudochromis fuscus. The sequence continues at coordinate 64,710 of OOFC01000201.1, forward strand.
GAAGATAGTGAGCAGAAATCAGGCTGCATCCAAAAAAAAAAAAGTGTTTTCTGTGCACAAAATACAAACAGTCCATTAGGTTCCAACCAAGGAAAGTACTCCGGCACATTAAGTCTCCAAAGAGGCTGAGAAAGTCTGTAACAAATCCACCCAACGACACACAGCACCAACCAAACAATGTTCAGCCAAGGTGGCGGGAATCAGAGAGTAACTCACAATTTGATGTTTATTCCAACACGTTGCACTAATTAACCAAGATTCTGGTTTGTGCAAATTTGCTTTTCAGAAAATAAAACAATGTGTGAAAAAAATGGAGCTGCTCATGGCTTAAAATCACATGCAATCTGCAGGACATTGCAAGTAGACACTGGAAGAAGTAAGCAAATGTATTAAAGTCATAAATGGGTAAAGAATTGAGTCATTTTGAATGTTGCCATGTTGGTTGTTTGGAGCCAGAAGTAACCATAGTGACCCTTGAGTCTCATTGGAGATCAGGCCTGTCAATCAAACTAACCACGCCCCCATCTTTTTGAAGCCTAATATCTTCTTCATATCACTAATACGAAGAGTTGACGTTGGCTAATGACGTCAGAATGACTTGTAAGAGAAGAATATATTGAGTATTTCATGATTGAAAAGTACCGTATTTTCCAGACTATTGAGCACACCTGTCTATACGCCTCTATTGAATTTATTCGAACAGTTTCATGTGGTCCACTCTGACCGGGTCTGATGTGACGACGCTAAATGTATTGGCGGCTTGCTAGCTTGTAAAAAGCCAATGAGCTTCGTGCCGCCGATACATGAGAAACACCGGTGTTTAAGTTCAAAGCGTCGGAAATAAGTAGCAGCTTATACTCCGAAAAATACGGTACCAGTTTTGAATTGAGTTTTTGGTCAATACCTAGTGGCCATCAGTGGTACTGCACGTCCAAATTGCCTTCAATATCGAGGCTCTGCAAAAAACCCTCCAGATAAACCACCTTCTCCTTCATCCATTGTTTAAAACGATGGTCCAATTTAAGAAACACAAGTTTTTCCTCTACCGACTAGTGCCTATCTGGAGTTATCCGTCCGATCCGCCTCTCCTCGCTCCTTTGAGGTCAAACATTGGAGGTGCTGCTCCTGTTGACAAGTGAGCCCCAAGGGAGATGGTGGTGGCGGAGACTCTCGTTGCAGACACCTGTGATGTGTCCATCCTCTGGAGAGGTGAGACTGACAGTGAGAAGACCTATAAGCGAAGGTGCTGTCAGATTATGCCGTCGGCGCTGAGGAGCGATGCATCAGGGGAGGTCGTAAAAAGAGGAGAGTGGTTGTTCATGTTCAGTGATGGCTTCTCAACAATGGCATTTAATGGGTCAAATGGCATTCGTGTTGCATTCTCTGTATCAAAATGTGAAGATTGTGAGGGAAAAATGTCAGGAAAGGAAACATCTCAGATATTATAGGTCACAGCATGATAATAAATGTATGTATGTTGCGTGCACAGCAAGGGCAGGCAAGGACAATGAGAAAACCCGGGGAAGGAGAGTGAGGTAAAACCAGGATAAAAAGACTGAGTGAGTCATCACAACACTAAAAATTTTACAATACCTCAATCTGTACTGGTAAGCACATCAAGCAATAATTTTAACAGGACTGTCAGCACGGCGGCGTCGGTTTAGTGAGGTCGATACAAAATTTAATTAAGAGGAGCGTCACAGTTGTGAAGACTCCGTTTGGTGTCAGAGGGCTGCGAAATGTGAATTGTAATCTTTCTTGATAGCGATGATTTACATTAAGATAATACTCAAAGACGGGCAGTGACAACACAAGAGGGGCACAGGCTTGTTTCGTTCATTTAAAGATGTGAGCCAGAAACCCTTGAGTAATCAGCTTGTAGTTATTGTACTAGATTCTATATTGGAACATGTTATTGTGTTATTGTGTTGTGCGTTTAAATAATACTAATGAACCAAGAGGATAAATAGTTTTAGGCTGAGTGTTGTTCACCTTCATATATTAAAGACGCCTCAAATTAAAACTGTTGGTGGTACTGTTCACTTACTTAACGCCCAGAGGAATTTCAACCAATAGCATCGCTCCATCCACCTGTCAATCAATCTGCTGTTAGCGTTCAGATTACCACCAGGAGACACTGACAGACTAGTAGCAGCTGCAGTAGTATCATTAGTTACTATGTAATATTAACGATATCTTGTAAGCTGGTTAGCTAGCTAGCTATGGTGTTTAATTGTGTTTCAGTGGTCCAATCAAATTGCTCCAAATGTTTTGTCCCGCCCATGTGTCCTGCTGTGAGTGTGTCTTAAAGTCCACCTAAAATAAAATCTGTATTGTGATGCATTTCCTGCAAAAAACAGGATATGTAGGCGGGACAAAACATTTGGAGTAATTTGATTGGACCACTGAATCATTGACAGAGTAGTAGCAGCTGTAGTAGTTTGTTGGAGCAGTATCATTAGTGAATCTGTAATATTAATGTTATCTAGTAATGCTAGCTCGTAATGTTAGCTATGGTGTTTTGTTGTGTTTCAGTGGTCCAATCAAATTACTCCAAACACTTTGTCCTGCCTATATATCCTGTTTTTTGCTGGAAAAATGTCACAATACAGATTTAACTTCAGGTGGACTTTAAGACATAATCACAGCAGGATTTCTAAATGGTTGCAAATCAACTCCATCACCTCGATTATAACTACTATTAATGAATAAAAAAAATCCAAATTTAGAGTCCATAAATAGACCCATCTCAGATTTCAGACACTAAAAAACAACAAATAGTGGCACTTTAATTCAGAAATAATTAATATTAATTATTTTCATCACTGCAAACTCCAACACAAACTATCAATAATTCACTGAATGTCACAAATCACTGATTCCCACTTCGAGGCTTCAAAGTTTCCATATCTCACTTCTGACCTTGTTCAACTTTTTCCCGGACAGCTGGTGTTTGTAAAAAAACGAGGGTATTCTAAAGGGATAAAGTTTTATTGATGTGGGGTTTTTTTATGTTTTATCTGCAGAAGCCATATCCATTGCCTGCTGGTACACGCCTGTGGGTGGCTCCTTAGAGTTCACAGGCTAATCTCACCTACCTCCAGAAGAGCCACTGCACCAGTAAAAAGAAAGAGAAGTCCAACAGGCAGGAAACACAACGTTCAATGGGAGGGATTTCATTTTTCAACTCATCTTGCCTCACATCTGTTTATTTTTTCGAGTATAAATAAAATCAGGAGTGTGTTCATAATTTCCTGAAATGAGACGGTTTTGTTCTAGGCCTTGAAATAATATGAAATCTCTGTGACTGGATTGTGTGGCTGACCCAGCTCCTTTCTCAGTGTAAGACCAGAATTAGAGGGACTTCTAATTAGCTAATGTAGCGGGAGAAGAATGATTTACATTATGTTTAATGCACTGTCAATCATCAGTGATAGTGTTAGGAGTGTGCAGAAGGAAACAGACAGAGATGTATGAGAGCGAAGTGGAGAGTAGGCGGATAGAGGGGACGGGAGCAATTCAGAAATAGACGTACTGAAGGAGGAGGGGTGGGTGCATAAAAACAAGATGAGGAATGACAAAGTGTGGAAGGTAAAGGCGAGAGAAACAGTCACTCTGAGAGGCCAAACTCAGAGTGGAAGCGATGGGGCGAGAGTAGGATGAGAGAGGAGGGAAAAAAAAAAATTCGGGGGGGGAAGCAGAGACACAGCAGAGATTACAGATTTGCACGCAACCACTCTTTTCAGCTGACACAGGAGAAAAGCTACAGTGTAGATTCGCATAACGAGACCACTGGACCATCATTAAAATCCAGAGGCCGCAAGACAAACCAAGCTCCACCTGACTGTTGGCTGGTGTTGCCCCCCAGAGAAACGCGCCTTGTTGAACCTGCTCCTCTTCTGTCAGCACTTTCATAAATAATTCACAGAGCACTCTGGGGCAGGAGAGTGTACAGTACTTCTCCCCTGCATTATTTTATTGCGCTGTATTTGCACGGCGAAAACAAGACGCGCTCATTTACATAGAGGACACCTCGGGGTGCGGGTCATCACAGCTGCCCATTAAGAGGGAATTTAAACAGCAGATATCACTCGTGCGAGTATTTCTCGCAGGTGAAGACAGCGCTGTAAAAATAATTACAAACACTACTGTATTTTTGGTGTACCCAGGAGTACTCCCCCAACATTACCTCTCTCTCAGGTTGCAGCCTCATCTCCATAATCAGCTCTTAACACCAGCATCACACTTTTGTTAAAGTGACAAGAAATGTTACAAAAAAATTTAACAATGACAAACGTTCATGTGCTATTATTACAGATCTGAATAGTTTGGCAACAGAAAAATACTCGAATACAAAAGTTCTCATGATTTGTTTAGTTTCGCTCCATCTGAAAAACAGTATTTTTTTTTATGTGATGACAACAACAAGATCATCACAATGTAATTTATTGTCTTGCAGCTGTGATGCATCAGTGCAGAGGTGGGAAGCAAGAAATGATCCCGAGGCAGCGATTTGTCTCATTGATGAAAGTTATGAAGGAAGTTTCTTTATTTCTAATGCTCTGTCTGACAGATTTCATTTCTGGACTGGGATTAGACAAGAAGCTCTTAGAGATGAAAGGAGGTATGTAACAACCACCTGAAATGTAACAATGACCTGAATTGTTATAAGAAAAATGTAACAAAATGTAAACTGTAATAATAATAATGTAACAACATGCTGAGCCCAAAATGCAACAACTTCTTACATTTTGGTTTTTATTATTATTTTTTATTTTTATTGGGCTCTAATATGGCTTGTTAGATATGTAACAAAGACCCCAAAAAAATTAACATAATGTACCGTATTTTCCAGACTGTAAGCCACTACTTTTTTCCGACGCTTTGAACTTAAACACCGGTGTTTCTCATGTATCGACGGCATGAAGCTCGTTGGCTTTTTACAAGCTAGCAAGCTCCGTGCTGCCGATACATTTAGCGTCGTCACATCAGACCCGGTCAGAGTGGACCACATGAAACTGTATGAATAAATTCAATAGCAGCGTACAGACAGGTGCGCTCAA